>OY740789.1:78985030-79150030 GCA_963514005.1 Raja brachyura | reverse complement strand
TCACTGCAGATGCTGGTTTAAACCAAAGACAGACACAAAAAGCTGGAGAAGGAACTCAGACTGAAGAAGGGTCTCGACCCGAAATATCACCCGTTGCTTCTGTCCAGAGATGCTGCCTGTCCCGCTGAGTTACTGTGTCTATCCTGGTGAGGTACAGGGGAGAGGTGATAGGTAGATGGGTGGACAAAGACCAGAGACTGGAAGAAGACAAAAGTTTGTGAGATAAGGAGAGAAGGGGTGAAAGGTGCAGATTAATGATTTAGATGAAGCAAAATCCTATGAGGATGCAGGGTGACTTGGACAGGTTTGGTGAGTGGGCAGAGGCATGGCAGATGCAGTATAATGTGGATAAATGCGAGGTTATCCACTTTGGTGGCAAGAACAGGAAAGTCAATTATTATCTGAATGGTGTCAGGTTAGGAAAAGGGGAGGTGCAGTGAGACCAGTCACTGAAAGTAAGCATGCAGGTACAGCAGGCAGTGAAGAAAGGGAACGGTATGTTGGCCTTCATAACGAGAGGAGTCGAGGAGCAAGGAGGCCCAACTGCAGTTGTACAGGGCCCTGGTGAGACCACACCTGGAGTATTGTTTGCAGTTTTGGTCCCCTAATTTGAGGAAGGACATTCTTGCAATTGAGGGAGTGCAGCGTAGGTTCACCAGGTTAATTCCCGAGATGGTGGGACTGTCGTATGCTGAGAGAATGGAGCGGCTGGGCTTGTATACATTGGAATTTTGAAGGATGAGAGGGGATCTTATAGAAACATGTAAAATTATAAAAGGATTGGACAGGCTAGATGCAGGAAACATGTTCCCGATGTTGAGGCAGTCCAGAAGCAGGGGTCACAGTTTAAGAATAAGAGGTCTTCCTGGGCATTATTAATTTAGAACCGAGATGAGGAAAAACGTTTTCACCCAGAGAGTTGTGAATTTGTGGAATTCTCTGCCTCAGAAGGCAGTGGAGGCCAATACACTGGATGCATTCAAAATAAAGAGGTAGATGGAGATCTTGGGGTGAGCGGAATCAAGGGGTATGGGGCAGGAACGGGGTACTGATTGGGGATGATCAGCTATTCCTTCCCTCCAGAGATGCTGTCTGACCCTCTGAGTTTCTCCAGAGTCTATCTTCAGTTTAAACCAGCATCTGCAGTTCCTTCCTGCACAATAATCACAGCTAGCCCTGTTCCAATTCAGTTATGGATTGCGGTGAAACTCGAGCAAGTTTAATTGTGGTGGTGGAAAGCTGGAGTGATGATTGAAGGGTGCCAGTGATCGGGGAGAGAGAGAGAGATAGAGAGAGAGAGAGCCATCGCTGGAAACTAGGTCAGGACATACCAGGTATCATGGAAATTAGGCTGGAGACTCAGTCACTGCCAAGGTGATCGGGTAGCAGCGTTTAGACTGTCTCCCTGGGCATTACTAATGAATGCTGGCTAGAAACCAGGCTCAGTTATTCAACACAGTTGCCACGTTACTAATCCGTATGGGAGCATATCACAAAGGTTGCAGGGGCCAAACGCAGGCAGTGCACTGCACTACAGACGTGAGAGTGGATGGTCAGAAGCTAAGTCTTTTATCCTCAGGAGCACAGGAGGCTGAGGGGTGACCTGACTGTAATGTACAGATCCAGAGGGGCACGGATAAAGTGGCCACTCGCAGTCAATAGTGGAGAGACCACTGTGTGGGACCTCCCCTGCTTTCCCCAGGGTAGAGGATTCTAAAACTAGAGGGTACAGGCTTAAGGCAAGAGGGGAGAGATTTAAGAAGGGGCCTCAGGGGTAACTTTTTTCCACAGAGGTTAGTCCGTATCTGGAACGAGCTGCCAGTGGAAGAAGCTGCAGAGGAAGAAACCATTCTGACTTTCAGAAGACATTTGGCCAGATTAATGGATAGGAGGGAAGGGTTTAGAGGGATATGGGCCAAATGCAGGAAAAATGGAAAAAGTCCAGTATTGATGTTAGTCCAAAAGGGCTATTTCGGTGCTGCACACCTGTGACTCTTAACCTTAGTAACTGTCACTGTATGCCATGTTGTTACTTGCGGGCGGAGCACCAAGGCAAATTCCTTGTATGTGAATTCTTGGCCAATAAACATACTTACTTACCATTAGCTTTTTAAATGCACTTAGTTACAAAACAGGAAACTCTGCTGAGCAGTTTTGGACTATTGTACAGAGACACAGGAAACTGTAACTGCTGGAATCTTGCATAGAACAAAATGTTGGAGTCATTCAGTGGGTCAGGCAGCATCTCTCGAGTAATGAGGGCTTCGACCCAAAACGCTGCCTAGCCATGTCCTCCACAGATGCTGCCTAACCCACTGTGTTACTCCAGCACTTTGTGTTTTGCTTCATCTCTAGTAACTGTTGCGAACATCCACACTATAGGTGCCCGATATGTGGTGGGAGCTCACCATGTACAATGGGCTCTTCTGTATCATGCATTACTGCAGTGTCTACTTCAGACACACACACACACACTTGACGGCCACAGAACACACGGAACTGGAACCATGTCATCTTCCCGCTGACTGAACGCACGCAACAAACTCGGTACACGTCAACTAAACAATGTCTGCACCCGCTTTTGGACTTGTACTGATATTTGATCATAGTTAAGCACAAAAGTGAGGTCATGCTCTTAAACCCAGTCCACATTCTAGGACTAGAGCTCGTAGCCTTAGAATTAAAGGACGTTCCTTTAGGAAGATGATGAGAAGGAATTTTAGTCAGAGGGTGGTGAATCTGTGGAATGCATTACCACAGAAGGCTGTGGAGGCCAAGTCAGTGGACATTTTCTAAGGCAGAGATAGACAGATTCTTGATTAGGGAGTGCAGAGAAGGTTCACCAGTCCTGGGATGTCAGGACTGTCTTATGAACAAAGACTGCATAGACTCGGTTTATACTCTCCAGAATTTAGGAGATTGAGAGGGGATCTTATAGAAACTTACAAAATTCTTAAGGGGTTGGACAGGCTAGATGCAGGAAGATTGTTCCGGATGTTGGGGAGGTCCAGGACAAGGGGTCACAGCTTAATGATAAGGGGGAAATCCTTTAGGACCGAGATGAGAAGGACTTTTTTTCACACAGAGAGTGGTGGGTCTCTGGAACTCTCTGCCACAGAGGGTAGTTGAGGCCAGTTCATTGGCTATATTTAAGAGGGAGTTAGATGTGGCCCTTGTGGCTAAGGGGATCAGAGGGTATGGAGAGAAGGCAGGTACGGGATACTGAGTTGGATGATCAGCTATGATCATATTGAATGGCGATGCAGGCTTGAAGGGCTGAATGGCCTACTCCTGCACCTAATTTCTATGTTTCTAGTGCAGGTGTCGGGGGTTATGGGGAGAAGGCAGGAGAATGGGGTTAGGAAGGAGATATATCAGCCATGATTGAATGGTGGAATAGACTTGATGGGCCGAATGGCCTAATTCTGCTCCTATCACTTATGGCCTTATACAGTAGTGCAGCCGAGAGCAGTCACCATAATGATCATCACCATGCTGCCACTACAGCTCAAGCCAGGCTTTGGGTTTAAAAGTGCAGCGTACAGGAGCATGAAATCGAAGGGGGGGGGGGGGGGGGGGTTAAGAGAGCGGAAATATAATTTACGAATCCTCACCATGTATCCACTTGTTTTTAAAATTATCTGCTCAAGTCTCCAAATTTTTGCTCAAAAGGAATAATTATATTCTCTGAATACTTGTGGGCATTAACACCAAGTAAATGTGTTACCAGTCAAGACCTTAAATGGACAACATACTTTGTTTAAACAATCATTTTAAGGAAGAGTTGCAAGTGGTAGATTTGTCACAATGCTAGATTACTGGACAATCTTATTGAATGTTGAAAATCCAGGCAAACTATTTCTGTAGATCAGTGGGTGGTCACACCCCAATGTTATAAACCCGCCTGCCAACGTCACCTATACCTTCTCTCCAGAGATGCTGCCTGACCCGCTGAGTTGCTCCAGCTATGTGTGTCTGTCTTTGGCTTAAATCAGCAGTTTCTTGCTACACATTGTTGCTTGAAAGGTTAAATAGTTTCATCAACGGTGAGAATTGAAATTCCTGCTGCAAGCGTGATGCTCTCAACAAACCCGTCGAGATTCCCGCTTCCAGTTTTCCCGCTATTGTGCAGGGATGTGGTGGGGATTGCCGGCAGCCGCTGGAAGTTGGGGACTCTGGCGTGAACGTATGTGTGAGCGCCAAACTGGTGACTGAGCTCCACAGGAGCTGCCGACCTTCCCCCTCTATATCAGGGACGTGGGGTGGAGGCTACTGCACCGAGGTGTCCCCTGCAACCAGTTTCTCTCGCGGTTCACAGACTCGCCGGCCGCCTGCCACTGTTGCGGGCTGGAGGAGTCTGTGTTCCTCGTGTACATGGAGTGCGTGAGGTTGCGGCCCATCTAAAGGGGCCGCTCCTTTGCCTTCTGGCTGCACTCCACACCCACAATCCTCATCTTTGGGCACCCTGTGCGTAGGGGAGAGGGTAGGGCAGAAGATGTCCTGGTTGGGTTGCTCCTGGGCCTGGCCAAGATGGCCATCCGCGAGTCACAGCGCCAGGCGGAAGAGGGCTCTGCCTGAGCCGGCTGCCTGCCCCTTTTCCGGGGTTACGTCTGCGCCCGGATGGTGCTAGAAAAGGACTACACGCTGTCCACGGTCATCCTGGGGGCTTTCTGGAACTGCTGGACTTCACAGGGGTGGAATGTATCCTTAATAAGGATGGGGAAATAGTTAAAGATTTATTTATTTACTTATACTATGCTGGTGGGTTTTGTTTTGAGTATTGTAAATACAGTGCCCTCCATAATGATTGGGACAAAGACCCATCATTTATTTATTTGCCTCTGTACTCCACAATTTGAGATTTGTAATAGAAAGATCGCATGTTGTTAAAGTGCACATTGTCAGATTTTATTAAAGGCCATTTTTATACATTTTGGTTTCACCGTGTAGAAATTACAGCTGTGTTTATACGTAGTCCCCCCATCTCAGGCACCATAATGTTTGGGACAAAGCAATGTCATGTAAATGAAAGTAGTCATGTTTAGTATTTTGTTGCATATCCTTTGCATGCAATGACTGCTTGAAGTCTGTGATTCATGGACATCACCAGTTGCAGGGTGTCTTCTCTGGTGATGCTCTGCCAGGCCTGTATTACAGCCATCTTTAGCTTAAGCTTGTTTTGGGGGCTAGTCCCCTTCAGTTTTGTCTTCAGCATATAAAAGGCATGCTCAATTGGGTTCAGATCGGGTGATTGACTTGGCCACTCAAGAATTGCCCATTTTTTAGCTTTGAAAAACTCCTTTGTTGCTTTAGCAGTATGTTTGGGATCAATGTCTTGCTGTAGAATGAACCGCCGGCCAATGAGTTTTGAGGCATTTGTTTGAACTTGAGCAGATAGGATGTGTCTATACACTTCAGAATTCATTATGCTACTACCATCAGCAGTTGTATCATCAATGAAGATAAGTGAGCCAGTACCTTCAGCAGCCATACATGCCCAGGCCATAACACCCCCACCACCGTCTTTCACAGGTGAGGTGGTATGCTTTGGATCTTGGGCAGTTCCTTCTCTCCTCCATACTTTGATCTTGCCATCACTCTGATATAAGATAATCTTCGTCTCATCTCTCCACAAGACCTTTTTCCAGAACTGCAGTTGCTCTTTTAAGTAATTCTTCGTAAACTGTAACCTGGCCATCCTATTTTTGCGGCCAACCAGTGGTTTGCATCTTGCAGTGTAGCCTCTGTATTTCTGTTCATGAAGTCTTCTGCGGACAGTGGTCATTGACAAATCCACACCTGACCCCTGAAGAGTGTTTCTGATCTGTCGGACAGGTGTTTGTGGATTTTTCTTTATTATAGAGAGAATTTTTCTGTCATCAGCTGTGGAGGTCTTCCTTGGCCTGCCTGTCCCTTTGCGATTAGTAAGCTCAGCAGTGCTCTCTTTCTTCTTAATGATGTTCCAAACAGTTGATTTTGGTAAGCCTAAGGTTTGGCTGATGTCTCTTTGTTCCTAATGTTGATAAACAGGAATAAAAGTTTCCAAAGGTGATGGAAAGACTGGAGGAAAGTCTAGGTGCTGAGAGCTCTCTTATACCTGCATGAAGGAGGCAATTAAACACACCTGGGCAATTGCAAACGCCTGTGAAGCCATGTGTCCCAAACATGATGGTGCCCTGAAATGGGGGGACTATGTATAAACACAGCTGTAATTTCTACATGGTGAAAGCAAAATGTATAAAAAGACCAAAATGTGCAATGTCCACATGTAATTTTTGTTATTACAAATCTCAAACTGTGGAGGACGGAGGGAAATAAATAAATGATGGGTCTTTGTCCCAAACATTATGGAGGGCACTGCAGTACTTGAAAAAATCTATGTTTGGTTAAAAAAAAGTTATACTACCTGGTCTGAAGGGTCCCGACCCGAAACGTCACCTGTCCCTGTTCTCCAGAGAGGCTGCCTGGACCACTGAGTCACTGCAGCACTTTGTGTTCTCGTGCAGTATCTACATGTGGAATTAACCCACAATTCAAACCATGCAGGGCAGAAGAACTATGTTCTACTGCACATTTACATTGCAGTGGAACAAGACACGAGAGCTTTCGTTTAGTTGCCGTAATTATTGGAAAAAACTGAGATTGCACTGAATATTTTATTGTACATTATTTACAGTTGCATATTACAGGGGAACAATTCAACGAGTTGGGCTGCAATTAGTGTCATTTTATTGAGTTCAAACTTGAGAAGGGGGTAACGCTGAGAAGGTGAAAGACTCAGTGAAGCAACTGCAAGGGAGGAGGATAATACAAAGCTGAGGTAGAGCTGGGGACAATTGCCAAAGATGTCACGGGTTGCCGAGTGCACTTATTCCAATTACAGAGTCAATAACAAATTTGATGTGATGGTTCCCAAACAAGTGAGTAAAAGAGTCAGGAGAATTTTAGCTAGTTTTTTTTAAAAGTATACTTATTATTAACTTTCACCTTGTTTTATTAATAACTATTATTACACTTGTACAAAAACACCATCAATATACATATGAAAAAATTAAATTGCTTAAGCTACGGTGGCATCTATACAGCTAAGCCTTCCAATTTCAAAGTTGTACAAAAAAGTGCTGATATAGTGCCTTTGTACAAAGGAAGGGCAAGAATGAAGGATTAAATTAAATGCTACACTGTGCTGAAGTGTAACAGGTCGAACAGAATAGTTTTCTCCCTTATAGCCCAAACCAATGCAATGCAAATGGAACTAAACATCTCACCCCCTGCCCCTGCGAATATAATTCTAATGCCATTGGCAGATTAATAAATAAAGCATTTAAATAGTCAGTTTAACTTTATACCGTGGCAGAAATTTGAAAGCTGTACAATCCTGCAGCTGGGGCCTTTAAAAATCCTATAATATAAAGAGTTACACAATCCGGCAACATGTCAATTTAGTACTAAAAGTAGATTTAGATCACACAGTACAAAGAGCGGAGGAAATATCAAATGTTGGTGCAAGGAATTTTAAAATAGAAAGTCCTGAGGAAAAAGTATTAGAAAATGTGGCACTTGAGGATTTCTGAAGATTTTCACTCTGTACAAATAGAAATTAGGCCTTTGTTACGGTTTACAAAGTTGCTGTTAGCCAGGGCTTTTATGAAGCAAATCTTATACAATAGACTAACCACACAGTGGCTGCATATTTTCATAAGCCACATCCAGTCACCAAGCTTACGGGCTTGCGCAGAAAATCCGCCTCATGACAAGAGTCAAATACAAGTCAGCAATTGAATAAATCAAGAGCACGGCAGCCACACTGACAACTAACGGTGCTACAGTTCCCTCAGTGAATCTTCCTTGTTTGTCCCGGCTCAGGCAGCAATCCCTGGTGATGAAGGCCCGTGCCGTTGCCTAGTAACTGTTTTCATGGCCGGCCAGGATGTAGAGGTTGCTGTAGGCCATGGGGTTGTCTGTGGGCCGGCTTTGCAGGACCACCACTCTGCAACGGAAATGAAACACCGCTTTATGCTTCAAAAACACCATCGTTCAACCTCCTCGTACTTGTAAAGTACCCTGGACAGTGGTGAAACATTAATCTGGTATCTTTTCAAATGTGGGAAACTTACACGTGGTGCAGGGGATGAATCCACAAACCTTTCCCACCGTCTATCTGTTTTGTGTGTCGAGACTAGACACAAAATAACTCAGCGGGGTCAGGCAGCATCTCTGCTCGGAAGCAAGAGGGTGACGTTTCGGGTCGAAAGAAGGGTCTCTGGAGTATGGTCGCAACCGGACACGTCACCCATTCCTTCTCTCCGGAGATGCTGCCTGTCCCGCTGAGTTACTCCAGCACTTTGTGTCCATCTTCGATGTAAACCAGCATCTGCAGTTCCTTCCTGAATCCTTCCAACACAACCTTCCCCACCTGTCCGGTTGTAACCAAGATGATTAGCACACGCTGCATTTAATCCATCGCACAGACTAGACTTCCCACCACTGACTCCCATCTATGCTTCACACTGCCTCGGAAAAAGCAGCCAACATAATCAAAGACTTGTCCCACCCCGGCTGTTCCTCCATTCTGGGAGAAGGTACAGAAGCTTCAGAGCATGCACCACCAGACTCAGGAACAGATTCTTCCCCTCTGTTATCAGTCTTCTGAACTGTCCTTCCACCAGTTAGGGCACTGCCTGATTCACCTCTACCCCATTATGGACATTGGACATGGTGCGGGATTCTGTCTACGGGAGTTTCTACGTTCTCCCCGTGACTGCGTGAATTTTCTCCGAGATCCTCTGTTTCCTCCCACATGCCAAAGACGTGCAGGTTTGTAGGTTAACTGGCTTGGTATAAGTGTAAATTGTCCCTGGTGAGTGTGTGTAGGATATTGTTAGTGTGCGGGGATCGCTGGTCGGTGCGGACACGGTGGGCACAAGGACTTGTTTGTGCGTTGTATATCTAAACTAAACGCAACGCTTACTGGAGATGAGGCAAGTCTGGACGTTTTGATCCCTCTCTGGGTATTCCAGCCTCATTCACTGCTCAATTCCTGTGCTACCAATTGCTCAATGTAACAGCAGCCGATATAATCCATTCCCTGAAGCAGTTGGGGACACTTGACACCACAAGCCATGACTGAATGTCAGGTGTTGAATAAAACACATCAACATGCACAAAGTACCATTCTTGCTCAATTAACATAGAAACATAGAAAATAGGTGCAGGAGTAGGCCATTCGGCCCTTCGAGCCTGCACCGCCATTCAATGTGATCATGGCTGATCATCCAACTCAGTATCCCGTACCTGCCTTCTCTCCATACCCCCTGATCCCTTTAGCCACAAGGGCCACATCTAACGCCCTCTTAAATATAGCCAATGAACTGGCCTCAACTACCTTCTGTGGCAGAGAATTCCAGAGACTCACGACTGTGAGTGTAATCAGCAGTTGGATGAAAGCACGGACACACTTTATAGTCACGTTCCACAACCTAGTCAGTCATACAGCACGGCAAGAGGAACTTTAACATGATGACTAAGATGCTCCATCTCAGCTAGTCCCATCTGTCCATGTTTAGCCCATATCCTAAATACTTCCCATCCGTATACCTGTCCAAGTGCCTTTTGAATGGTGTCAATAGTACCTGCCTCAACTACCTCCTCTGGCAGCCACCACCCTCTGGTGGAGCTTGGCCAATAAGTTCGGAACTTTCCCTTTTAACCAGGAGTTCAGAATAAAATAAGTCAGTGGAGCCCACGTTGAGAACACCTCCAGCTCCATGCACAACGGCCTGGAAAATCCAAGGCAGATCAGCCGACAGGTGATCACTGATTCCACAACACCAGAATGGAAGTCCAAATGATCCTGCTGATTACAGATCCTGCTCGTAATGAGTGGTCCAATGCACATTAAGAAATGTTCCGCCTTGACCTGTTACTGAGGTCTAGGACAGAAGACTTTGAACACAATTAGCAAATAATGGCGGCTGAGCCGGAGATCTGGGTTCCATCCTGACTACGGGTGCTGGTCTGTACAGCGCGAGTACGTTCTCCCCAAGGCCTGCGTGGGCTTTCTCCGAGATCTCCGGTTTCCTCCTAGGTTCATTGGATTGGCATGAATGGAAAATTATCCCTAGTGTGTAGGGTGGTGTTAATGTGCGGGGATTGGCCCATCGGTGGGCTGAAGGGACTGTTTCCGCGCTGTATCACTAAACTAAACTGTAACATCAGGCATGCACGCGAGCGATATTTCAAATGCCAACACATAAACAAGGCCAATAGATAAAATGTATAGACAAGGTTGTCTTACCGATCCGACCCCAAGAGGCGAAACACTCGGCTTTTATCAGATATCTCCTGGGTCACCTGAATTGGAAGATTTGAGACGTTTTAGTAACTTTAACTTTCAGTTGTGAAATTTGACATGAAATTGATCGGACCATAAAGGTGTATCCAGGCGCTTGACCAATAAAACGATTGATTGCATATCTCCTGGGTTATTGGAGGATCAAGGCAGCTTAAAACCATCCACACAACATCCGTACAGCACTGGAGCAGGCCCTTCGGCCCACAATGTCCATGCTGAACAGTGAAACTAACCTGCCACGTGATCTATATTCCTCCATTCCCTGCGTGTCCATGCGTCTATCTAAAAGCCTCTGAGATACCACTGTCGTATCATCCTCCACCACCACCACCCCTGGCAGCTGGTTCTTGCCCCTGTACATCTCCTTTAGGCTTTGCCCCTGTCTCACCTTAAAGCGATGCCCTCTAGCCTTTGGCATTTGCGCCCTGGGGAAAAGGTTCTGTCTAGCACGCCCGTCCATGCCCCTCATGATTTTATTTACTTCGATCTCGTCTCCCCTCAATCTCTGAGCCTCCAGATTTCACTTGTTAGGAGGCCTTTAAGCAAAAGCACACATTAGTCAATATTTGTGTAGTTGTGTACACATTTAGTTAGCTGCCCCCCAAAGATGTACGTTAGTGATGTGCTGAGCAAGGAACTGGGAACCGATTTGCTCCTTTTCTAGAACTTAATTAACGTGAAAACTCATCGTTAGCAAGTTGTGAGAATGCAAAGACATTCTTTGAGAAAGGCCGAGCTTATTTCGGACAAGTTTAAGTTAATTAGTGGCATGTGGTTCAATGTTACAAAACCCACTTTGGTGTGAAACAGGAACAAATGTTCCACAATCCTGGAAATGCGCGCCGGCACGTCCCCGGGCCCGGATGCTCCATCAAGGATAGAGAGCTGCTCCATCTGTGGACATGCCTGCCCAGTGAGGGAACTGGCACACCAACGTCTAGTAGTGTGGTCAACACATAGACCAAAGTTGGAGGATCAGAAGTGATAGGAGCACAATTAGGCCATTCGGCCCATCAAGTCTACTGCACCATTCAATCATGACTGATCTATCGCTCCCTCCTAACCCCATTCTCCTGCCTTCTCCCCGTCACCCTTGACACCCGTACTATCTATCTCTGCCTTAAAAATATCCATTGACTTGGCCTCCACAGCCTTCCGTGGTAAAGAATTCCACAGATTCACCACCCTCTGACCAAAGAAAATTATTCGGTAGACAAAAATGCTGGAGAAACACAACGGACGAGGCAGCATCTATGGAGCGAAGGAATAGGTGATGTTTCGGGTCAAGACCCTTCTTCAGTCTGAATATTTCCTTCGCTCCATAGATGCTGCCTCACCCGCTGAGTTTCTCCAGCATTTTTGTCTACCTTCCATTTTTCACAGTTCTTTCTTGAACAAAGAAAATTCTGTTCATCTCCTTCCTAAAAGAACACCTTTTAATGCCCCTAGTCCTAGACCAGGGGCAGAGTCCAAGCCGGCCCTGGCCAGCACCACAGCCTGGGGAAGCACCTGTTCAGCAGGTTCAGCCTACACCCTGCAGTTCCTGCTGGTTTCCAATTCTAGATCCTACATCCGTTCAAGAAGGAATTGCAAATGCTGGAAAATCGAACGTACACAAAAGTGGCGGGGAACTCAGCGGGTGAGGCAGCATCTATGGAGCAAAGGAAATAGGCAACGTTTCGGGCCGAAACCCAACGTTGCCCATTTCCTTCGCTCCACAGATGCTGCCTCACCCGCTGAGTTTCTCCAGCATTTTTGTCCACCCTGGATCCCACATCCCCCAGCCAGGTCAATGATTAGTAGTGAGAAAAGCATTGCTAAGATGATAAAATCTAATGCCACTTACAATTTCAATTGCCCATTCAAAAGCAGTCACATTACACTCCATTTATAAATGCTGAAAATATCAATCAGGTGCGAGCATTCAGTCTATTTATTGTTGCCACGGAGCTTGTTGATTGTTTACTTCCCAACACCTTATTGAAACGCTCAAACTCGCTGTCAGGTAACCCTCTGTGCCAGCTAATTGTCCCATTTGTATAACAGGTTTGTTGTGCATATACAAATCTGTGTGTCAGCATCAAAGGGGCATACCTTGGGCCAGTGCAAAGGGAACAGCAAATTACCAATGAAAAGATTCGCAGAAAATGTGAGGATGAATTTAAAGAGATTTGTTTCTTAAGGGCGGCGAACACAGTTTAGGCAAGGGCATTGAACGTGGGTGATCACCACGTCGGGGGAATTAGGGCTGGTGCCCAGATACCGAGTCCCGGTTACTGCACCAACCTCGTGGCCCCGCCTGTCCCACTTGGTGTTTTTTTTCGGCAACTGCCGGCATCATTGACTGACGTATGTGGTCGCCGAAAAATACGCAGCGTGACGACTTATTGACGCGCGCCGCTTTTTTCAAGTGTCGCAACTTTTTATTTTGTCGCCACTGGATTTTGAAATGTTCAAAATCTTTTGGCAACCCTCACATGACGCCGGTCGAAAAATAAATCCCCAAGTGGGACAGGCCCTTGACAGCACCAGAGACCCAGGTTCGATCCCGACCACGGGGGGCAGTCTGTACGGAGTTTGTACGTTCTCCCCGTGACCTGCGTGGGTTTTCTCCGAGATCGTCGGCTTCCTCCCACACTCCAAAGACGTGGAAGTTTGGAGGTTAATTGGCTTGGTGTATATCTGTAAAAATTGTCCCTGGTGTAGGATGCTGCGCAGATCGCTGGTCAGTGCGGACTCGGTGGACCAGCGGGCCTGTGTCGCACTGTATCTCTAAAACAACAATTCTCGTTCCCTCATCTAGCACAGCACAAACACTCCACTCATTCACTCCGATCGTAGGACTGGAGAGGCCACTTCCAGTTTAGAAAACATCATTAGGCATTAACTATCACACATTCTAGTCTGTAGATAATGTTTTGATGTTAATTATTTTTAAATAATTTACATCATTTAATTGAATTTGGCTCTCAAGACATTTCACATTTAAAACAATCAAATGACAGTCCGACTTTGGTATCCGTTGGTGACTGAGGCGTGAGACCTCAATGTCGGGTGATTCATGGCAGCAAGCCACACCATCGCTGGGCAGCAACTCCAGCCAGTGGTCTCGGGCTGGTCAGATCTGGAGCACATTACCTCACTAGACAATATCCATATTCTATGAGACAGTCTCACAGCTGTGCACCATGATCTCAAAAAGCAACTTCTACCTTTAGTTTCATTCAGAGGTACAGCGCGGAAACGGGCCCCTTCGGCCCACCGTGTCCGCACCGACCAGTGATCCCTGGACACTAACACTATCCTACACACACTGGGGACAATTTACATTTATACCGAGCCAATTAACCTGCAAACCTGTACGTCTTTGGCGTGTGGGAGAAAACCGGAAATCTCGGAGAAATCCTACGCGGTCACAGGGAGAACCTACAAACTCCGTACAGACAGCACCCAAAGTCGGGATCGAACCTGGATCTGTGGTACTGCAACTCTACCGCTGCTTCACCTTGCCCCCCCTGTTCAGAATGGTCATAGAAACATTGAAAAATAGGTGCAGGAGTAGGCCATTCGGCCCTTCCAGCCAACACTGCCATTCAATGTGATCATGGCTGTTCATCTAAAATGCAGGGAGTGCAGCGAAGGTTCACCAGACTGATTCCTGGGATGTCAGGACTGTCTTATGAACAAAGACTGCATAGACTCGGTTTATACTCTCTAGAATTTAGGAGATTGAGAGGGGATCTTATAGAAACTTACAAGATTCTTAAGGGGTTGGACAGGCTAGTTGCAGGAAGATTGTTCCCGATGTTGGGGAGGTCCAGGACAAGGGGTCACAGCTTAAGGATAAGGGGGAAATCCTTTAGGACCGGGATGAGAAGGACTTTTTTCCACACAGAGAGTGGTGGGTCTCTGGAACTCTCTGCCACAGAGGGTAGTTGAGGCCAGTTCATTGGCTATATTTAAGAGGGAGTTAGATGTGGCCCTTGTGGCTAAGGGGATCAGAGGGTATGGAGAGAAGGCAGGTACGGGATACTGAGTTGGATGATCAGCCATGATCATATTGAATGGCGGTGCAGGCTCGAAGTGCCGAATGGCCTACTCCTGCACCTAATTTCTATGTTTTCTATATTTCTAAAATCAGTACCCCGTTCCAGCTTTTTCCCCCATATCCCTTGATTCCATTAGCCCCAACAGCTAAATCTCCCTCTTTAAAATATCCAGTGAATTGGCCTCCACTGCCTTCTGTGGCAGAGAATTCCACAGATTCACAACTCTCTGGGTGAAAAAGGTTTTCCTCACCTCAGTCCTAAATGGCCTACCCCTTATTCTTAAACTGTGACCGCTGGTTCTGGACTCCCCCAGCATCTGGAACATTTTTCCTGCATCTAGCTTGTCTAATACTTTAAGAATGTTATATGTTTCTATAAAATAGCCTCTCATCCTTCAAAATTCCAGTGAACACAAGCCCAGTCGGCCCATTCTTTCATCATATGTCAGTCCCGTCATCCTGGGAATTAACCTGGTGAATCTACGCTGCACCCCCTCAATAGCAAGAATGTCCTTCCTCAAATTAGGGGACCAAAACTGCACGCAATACTCCAGGTGTGGTCTCACCAGGGCCCTGTACAACTGCAGTAGGACCTCCTTGCTCCTAAACTCAAATCCTCTTGCAACGGCCAACATGCCATTAGCTTTCTTCACAGCCTGCTGTACCAAGTGAAACAGAACACTATAGGGATAATTATAATCGTTATGGCAACTGTACATGCAATGAGGCAGGACTTACTTCATTTGACTTGAAGCTTTTCCCCTGCATACCGTGCTTCCAGAAGGCCAGTATGCTGTCCTGCAGGCAGACTGAGAAAGCAGGGAGAAAGTGAGTTAGCAGAACACTTCATATTGGAATTACTTCAATATATATTTCACCTCCCCTCTCGACTCCGTCCAAGGACCCCGACAGTCTTTCCAGGTGAGGCAGAGGTTCACTTGCACCTCCTCCAACCTCATCTACTGTATGCGCTGTTCTAGATGTCAACTCCTGTACATTGGAGACCAAGCGCAGGCTCGGCGATCGTTTCGCTGAACTCCTCCGCTCAGTCCTGCTGAACCTACCTGATCGCCCGGTTGCTCAGCACTCTAACTCCCCCTCCCAATCTGACCGTTCTGTCCTGGGCCTCCTCCATTGTCAGAGTGAGGCCCAGCACCTCATATTTCATTTGGGCAGCGGTATGAACATTGACTTCTCTAACTTCAAGTAGCCCTTGCTTTCCCCCCCTCTCCATCCCCTCCCCCTTCCCAGTTTTCCCACCAGTCTCACTGTCTCCGACTACATTCTATCTCTGTCCCGCCCACTCCCCTGACATCAGTCTGAAGGTCTCGATCCGAAACGTCTCTCCAGAGATGCTGCCTGTCCCGCTGAGTTACTCCAGCATTTTGTGTCTACCTTCAATATATACTTCACGTTCAGCTTACAAATCTACATGGAACTTTGTAAATAATCCTTCAAATAAACATTTCACAGAATGATACAACTGAGATACATGCAGTGCAAGCATGTTTTCCAGACTATTTCCTTGGAGATAGTTCCGTTTCCTTGGAGCGCAGGAGGATGAGGGTCTCACTTCTGACCCTTCCCTCCCTCTCCCCTGGATTTTAATTTCAAATAACTCCCTGATTTTACTGTGGCGTCTGCCTCCAACTGCTCTTCAAGGTACTTCACATCCTGTTACAGTAAAAAATTGTCCCCACTCTCCAATTATAAACAGCAATAACTAGTCAAGTCAAGTTTATTTGTCACATACGCATGCAACATGTGCAGTGAAATGAAAAGTGGCAATGCCTGCGGACTGTGCAAAAAACTACAAAACAGAATGGAACAGAATCAGTATTTACATATTGGTGAGGAAAAAAAAGAAAGAAAAAAAACAGCAATTTAAAAAAGACACAACACATTAGTTTGGTGCAGTAAGTGAGTCCCTGGTGAGATAAGAGTTTACAGTCCTGACGGCCTGTGGGAAGAAACTCCGTCTCATCTCCTCTGTTTTCACAGCGTGACAGCGGAGGCGTTTGCCTGACCGTAGCAGCTGGAACAGTCCGTTGCTGGGGGGGAAGGGGTCCCCCGTAATGTTGCAGGGTCTGGATCTGCACCTCCTGATGTTTAGGTCCTGCAGGGGGGCGAGTGTAGTTCCCATAGTGCGTCCGGCCGAACGCACTACCCTCTACAGAGCCTTAGTCACACTGTGAACTAGTCGTAGTTTAACAAAAATGGTGCCAACAACTTCATAAATATCCAATAGCAGATCCATCGTAGGAGTGTTTTCAAACAAACCCTTTTCTCCAGTGAAGCTTCGAGAGAACTGAATCTAGCAACTCGCCTGCTCTCTAGGTCCTTGCCAGGAAACGACAGGCCTCTGTCCCCGAGAACCCCATTGGCTTGAGGTTTGGGCGGAGAGGTGGTGGAAGAGGGAAGGAACTGCAGATGCTGGTTTACGCAGAAGACAGACACACAATTTTGGAGTAGCTCAGCAGGACAGTCAGCATCTCTGGAGAGAAGGAATGCTGTGACCTTTTGGGTCGGGGCCCTTCTTCAGACTGAGAGTCAGGGGGAGAGGGACGCGAGAGACATGACATGGAAGGTTACACAAAAAGCTGGAGAAACTCAGCGGGTGCAGCAGCATCTAAGGAGCGAAGGAGATAGGCGACGTTTCGGGTCGAGACCTTCAGACATGGAAGGGCAAGGTGTGAAAACAATAGATCAAAGCAGACGGTGATCAAGGAAATGTAGAACGGTTCATTGTTGGCTGAGGGGAAGGTGACAACGAGGCACACTATCAGTAAAATTAATCAGGAGGACAGTGAAACTAGTCGGTGAACTAGGGTGGGGGAGGGACGGAGAGAGAGGGAAAGCAAGGGTTACTTGAAGTTGGAGAAATCTATATTCATATCGCTGGGTTAGAAGCAGCCCAAGCGAAATATGAGGTGCGGTTCCTCCAATTTGTGCTGGGCCTCAGTCTGACAGTGGAGGAGGCCCAGGACAGATGTGGTGGTGCTGCTGGCAGAGGGTTGTTTTTCAGATTGGAGATCAGCCGTAAGGGATTGGTACTGGATTTACTGTTGGTTGTTATTTAGGTCAACGAGTTGGATGTGAATGTAAGTGGGGCCTTGGTTAATATATTTGTAGATGGCACTGTAATTAGTGGCGTAGAGCGCAGCAGCGGTTGCACTTTCTGCGCCGGATGAGAAGAGCTCACCTCCCCCATCCCATCCTCACCACTTTCTACAGGGGCACCATAGAGAGTATTTTGACCAGCTGTATCTCCGTCTGGTTTGGGGACTGTAGAGCCTCCGACTGGAAGTCCGTGCAGAGAGTGGTGAGGACAGCGGAAAAAATCATCGGGACCTCTCTCCCCTCAATCGGGGATATTGCGACCAAACGCTGCGTGTCTAAGGCCAGCAGTATTATAAAAGACCCCACACATCTCCATCACGGACTGTTCACTCTGCTGCCCTCGGGAAAAAGATATCGCAGCATAAGGAGCAGAACATCAAGGTTCTGCAACAGCTTCTTCCCACGAGCCATCAGACTCCTGAATGCCATGTACTGGGCTGCCACCGTTGTCTATTTATCCTTTTATCCTTTTTATCCATGTTTATCCTTCTGTTAATTATCGTGTTGCACAGGGAGCCAAATGCAACGGAATTTCGTTTGGAATTGCATATATCAATGTATTTCTAAATGACAATAAAGTTTGTTTGACTTTGACTTGACTTGAAGGTCATAATCCACTGGGCCAACGGGCTGAGCAGCTGCAGATGCACGCTTGTTCAGATAAATGCAAGGTGTCTTGGCAAAACAAACCAGGGCAGATCTGGCACAGTAAATGGCAGGGTGTTGAGAAGTGTCGGAGATCAAAGAGACCACGGCAGGCAGATGCACACTAGAGACAGGCACAAAACGCTGGAGTAACTCAGCGGAACAGACAGGCAGAAGATACAGGCCGTAAGAGTGGCGACACAGGTAGACAAGAGTGCCAAAGGTTGCCTTCATGGGTCAGGGCATCGTGCACAGGAGTTGAGATAGATCCTTGATTAGTACAGGGGTTATGGGGAGAAGGCAGGAGCATGGGGTTACGAAGGAGATAGATTAGCCATTATTAAATGGCGGAGTCGACTTGATGGGCCGAAAAGCTTTATTCTACACCTATTCCTCATGACATAATGTCATGTTGCAGCTGTACAAGACGTTGGTGAGGCCACACCAGAGTAGTGCGTACCGTTCTGCCCTGCTATAGGAAGAATGCCATGAAACGGGAACGGGAACAGGAAGATTTGAGAACGTTACCAGGTCAGGAAGGTTTGAGTTAGAAGGAGGGGTTGGTCAGGCTGGGACATTGTTCCCTGGAGCACAGAGGCTGAGGAGTGATCAAAGAGTGGTTTGTAGAATCGTGAGGGATTCAGAAGGTGAATGGCCACAGTATTTTCCCCAGGATAGAAGAGTCCAAAACTAGAGGGCATAGGTTTGTGGAGAGAGGGGAAAGATTTAATAGGAATCCGAGGGGCAACCTTTTCACACACAGAATAGTGCGTATATGGAACAAGCTGCCAGAGGACGTGTTAGAGGCAGGGACAATTATGAAGTTTAAAAGGCACTTGTACTGGTACATGGATAGGCAAGATTTACAGGGATATGGGCCACAGACAGCAAGCGAGCTGAGCTGGGCTGTGCTGGGCAACTTGGTCAGCATGTGCAAGTTGGGCCGAAGGGAGCATTGCAGTGTTACATATAGCTCTCCCCCCTCTTCGTAAAACATTTACCACACTGTTTTATCCAAGCTCTATTGACCCACTTTAGCAGTCTAACTTGAAACGCTGCTTTGACTTCTACAAACTAAACTACTACCGAGCTCGCTCACTCACCCACGGATTCAATGCAGAAGTCAAAACTCAACTCCGAGGCCAGTTTTTTGCTCGACTTCAGTTTACCGTGTAGATTTACAATTTTGACATTTTCTGAAAAAGAATAAAATGTTAAAAAATATGAAAGTTACAGTGCAATGAAAATTCACTGTGCATCACAGAGAGTGGTGAGTCTGTGGAATTCTCCCTCAGAGGGCGGTGGAGGCCGGTTCTCTGGGTGCTTTCAAGAGAGAGCTAGATAGGGCTCTTAAAGATAGCGGAGTCGAGGGATATGGGGAGAAGGCAGGAACGGGGTACTGATTGTGGATGATCAGCCATGATCACATTGAATGGCGGTGCTGGCTCGAAGGGCCGAATGGCCTCCTCCTGCGCTTATTGTCTGTCAGGCTCTTTATTACACTTCTCAGACAAGTTATTTTTGAACTGTATTCCCATGCAATCTAGATTGAATGCTCGAGTCAGATTTGATTGGATTTGTGTTTTTGTGAACAGGATGCAGGATTTTGTGTTTTTGTGAACAACTGTGCAGGATTTCTACGTTATCAGACCGATGGCACCGTTACCACAGGACGTGACCAGCAGGGCTCGGGGTACAGTGTGGGAAGGATCTGCAGATGCTGCTTTACATAGAAACATAGAAAATAGGTGCAGGAGGAGGCCATTCGGCCCTTCGAGCCAGCACCGCCATTCACTGTGATCATGGCTGATCATCCCCAATCAATAACCCGTGCCTGCCTTCTCCCCATATCCCTTGACTCCACTAGCCCCTAGAGCTCTACCTAACTCTCTCTTAAATCCATCCAGTGACTTGGCCTTCACTTCCCTCTGTGGCAGGGAATTCCATAAATTCACAACTCTGTGTGAAAACGTCTTTTCTCACCTCAGTCTTAAATGACCTCCCCCTTTATTCTAAGACTGTGGCCCCTGGTTCTGGACTCGCCCAACATTGGCAACATTTTTCCTGCATCTCGCTTGTCCAGTCCTTTTATAATTTTATATGCTTCTATAAGATTCCCCCTCATCCTTCTAAACTCCAGTGAATACAAGCCTAGTCTTTTCAATCTTTCCTCATATGACAGTCCCGCCATCCCAGGGATCAATCTCGTGAACCTACGCTGCACTGCCTCAATCACAAGGATGTCCTTCCACAAATTAGGAGACCAAAACTGTACACAATACTCCAGAGCCCTATACAACTGCTGAGGAACCTCTCTACTCCTATACTGAAATCCTCTTGTTGTGAAGGCCAACATTCCATTAGCTTTCTTCACTGCCTGCTGTACCTGCACGCCAACTTTCAGTGACTCGTGTACAAGGACACCAGGTCTCGCTGTACCTCCCCCTTACCTAACCTAACCCCATTGAGATAATAATCTGCCCCCTTGTTTTAGACACAAAATGCTGGAGTAACTCAGCGGGACAGGCAGCATCTCTGGAGAGAAGGGATGGGTGACATTCGGTCTGGAGAAGGGTCTCGACCCGAAACGTCGCCCATTCCTCCCATCCAGAGATGCTGCCTGTCCCGCCGAGTTACTCCAGCATTTAGTGTCCATCTTCGGGCTGGAATTACAGCTTGCTCTAGACTCCACTTCCCAGCACTACAGTGCTGAAGATTTAACATCAACTCATGTTGGCTGACACTGAGCACGAGGCTAAGACACTTGATAAAGGTAGATGTTCGACACCTACCTAGCTCCCAGCTTTAAACAGGTGGGGCAGCAGCACAAGGTGAATGAAAGGACAGAGGCTGCGATACTTACGATCCATGCAGACAAGGACTGTATCCCTCTCCAGCTGGGTGACGTGGATGGTGTCCAATTGGCAGGTAGCTGGAAGGACAGAAGGCATGATTACTGCAAACACAATGCTTCAGGCAGAAATCTCACATTCATTCTAGTAGGTATGTTACAAAACTTACCTTGAGCGGCGCTGCAGTTCTGCCGCTCCCCGTGTGCGTGACT
Organism: Raja brachyura; assembly: GCA_963514005.1. The sequence goes on along the minus strand of OY740789.1, from coordinate 79,128,799 downwards.
TTGGCGCCTTTCAGAGGGGGGCGGGCTTAAAGTGCCGTTTTTCCACAGGCAGGGAAAATCGATGAATGTCGGGCGATTTCGTTGCGGAAGAAAAATCGCTCCGACATTTCATCAATGAAGGTATTTTTAAATCACTCTAAATTATTTATTAACTAGAGTAATTTAAAAATCACCTTCAAAAGCCGTGAGCACCGACAACCGGAAGGATTTTGCGTAGGGGAGAAAAAAAGGTAGTTTATTTTTATATTAAAAGTTGGTTTTTCGGGAGGCTTTAATAATATTTTCATGTTGTGAAATGGGGTCCAAAAAAATGTATGAACAAACAGTATTTTTCCTCCCGACTTCACCGCTAACCGCAATGTTCCAATCCACCGCATTCCACTAAAACCCACTCGCTAGTTGATTTAAATGGCCATTAATTTACAGGCATAAAACACTAAATTCCTTCCATTTGGCCCAGAAATTCATGAAAATGAGATTTAAAAATTATGTTATATTGTGGATTATTGTGTGAATGTTATTTGGACACTTAGGCAATTTTAAAAAAGTTTATATTTTCTTAAGAAATGGATAGATGTTTAAATCTACTCATTGCATTTTGTAATTAGCTACAATTAGATAACTAACTAATTATATGCTTTAATTTCAGGTCATCCAAGTAAGATTGTTTCATATTTGTTTCAGAATGCTTCAATCTATAATAACTGAAAATTTCATTGAGTTCTCCTAATTTTTAAGAAAGTTATGGGCTTTTAACTGATCCAGATCACAGCTTTTGAGTTGAGTCAATTGAAAGGCAATGGGGAACAAGATGCTAATTTCCGAGTATGAAAATGGCCATAACTTTCTTAATACTGAAGATATGAAAGTGAATTGGGTGTCAAATTAAACTTCTTTTTATGCTTTATCTGATGGGATAAATTGCAGACTTGATTTTTAAAATCTCAACATTTTGTAACGTTGCTAATTCTAGTCGGCTTTTTTTAATGTTTGCTTTCATTGATTATTTTTTTAAAATTTTTATTTAAATGTTATTAGAAGTACAGGAATATGACGCCAAAGTGCCTAACATATATTGACATGTTGCATTTTATGTACAGCTTCGTAGAAAGGAAGAGATTAAGGAGATCATTATCTATATTCTTGACCATCCCTTACCCAATCCTGAAACCGTTAGCTTCTACGGTGTTGCTGCACTATACACTTCCAAAAAACCGACAAATGGAGACCAACTCGTTAAGAATTGGTCTGATTTATCTATTAGGAGGGTTTGCTTTTAAATATTGTAAACAGCAGAATCAATATCCTGGTAGATTATCGTGCATAAAGCACTTTTGAAAAACAGTACAAAGCTGGATCTGATGTAAATAAATTCAACTTAGAATCCAGGGGCAGGACTAAAGGTCGACAAGCGTGCTGGAGAAACTCAGCGGGTGCAGCAGCATCTATGGAGCGAAGGAAATGGGCAACGTTTCGGGCCGAAACCCTTCTTCAGACCAGGCCATCAGGCCCGTCTAGCCTGCCCAGCCATTTTAAGCGATCATGGTCCCCACTCCTCTTCTCAGCTAAAGGTAGACACAAAAAGCTGGAGTAACTCAGGCAGCATCTGACCGTGGTCACAGGAGTTGAAGGCAACCTCATCTCTATTACACAGCTACGTCTCTTCACCAGATAAAAGCTGTCCAGGGTCTGAGCTCGCCAGAGGAGCATGGGTGAAGCTCAACAGACTTGGTACTGGAGTTGGGCTTTAATGCCGGCGTGTGGAGATGGGGACTCCCTCCCTCCGCCAGAGCCCAGCCTGTGAATGCGGAGCAGAACAACAGACAGCCAACCATGTCATCTCTGGGTGCCCGCCCTACCACCCACCAGATGGAGCTCCGTCAGGGCCTGGCAGACATTGACGTCAACAGAGACAACAACCTGGCTGCTCAACACCCGGCTTGACATCTAACTATTCCTTTGGTTTATGTTTCATTCGCAAGAAGAAGGCAGCACCTCTGGAATAAAGGAATGGGTGACGTTTTGGGCCGACCCGTAAACGCCACCCATTCCTTTTCTCCAGAGATGCTGTCTGACCCGCTCAGTTGCTCCAGCCTTTTGTGTCTATCTTCTGTTTAATCCAGCATCTGCAGTTCCGTGCTCCACATCCATCCATTCCTTGATCGGTTAGATAATTAGCCCGCTCCACTTTAACCACCTGGAATGATCCGGCTTCCACCATTGTTGGGTCGGGGAAGTCCAGGGATCCACCACTCACTATGAGAAGACATTTTGACCCTCCTCAGTTTAAATGACTGACCTCTCATCTCATAGTATGTCTGTTTGTTCATGACTCTCCCACGAGTGACAACATCCCAATGTGTATCCTGTCAGGCCTCGAGGACCCCCCTCGCCTGTATCCACCTATCACTTGCCTGCCATTGCCCACCCCTCTCTTCCAGCTTTCTCCCCCCTACTCCAACCGGCTTTAAAAACGTCAACAACCCATATTCTCCAGCGATGCTGTCTGATCCGTTGAGTTACTCCAGCACTCTGTGTCTTTCTTTATAACTGAGCATTTCCAGTTCCTTGTGTTCCCCGATGTTCTTGTACGTTTGAGTAAGGCCACCCCTCAGTCATCTAATCTCTAATAAAGGACCAACCAACTTGGTTAGACACCCCACTCCTCCCTGGAATTATGTGTAAGAAAGAACTGCAGATGCTGGTAAAATCGAAGGTAGACACAAAACTGAGCGGGTGTAACTCAGCGGGTGAGGCAGCATCTCTGGAAAGAAGGAATGGGCGCCATTTTGGGTCGAGACCCTTCTTCAGAGGACTGGACAAGCTAGATGCAGGAAAAATGTTCGCAATGTTGGGCGAGTCCAGAACCAGAGGCCACAGTCTTAGAATAAAGGGCAGGCCATTTAAGGCCGGGGTGAGAATTTTTTTTTTTCACCCAGAGAGTTGTGAATTTGTGGAATTCCCTGCCACAGAGGGTAGTGGAGGCCAAATCACTGGATGGGTTTAAGAGAGAGTTAGATAGAGCTCTAGGGGCTAGTGGAATCAAGAGATATGGGGAGAAGGCAGGCACGGGTTATTGATTGGGGACGATCAGCCATGATCACAATGAATGGCTGTGCTGGCTTGAAGGGCCGAATGGCCTCCTCCTGCTCCTATTTTCTATGTTTCTTCAGTCTGATGAAGGGTCTCGACAGGAAACGTCGCCCATTCCTTCTCTCCAGAGATGCTGCCTCACCCGCTGAGTTACTCCAGCATTTTGTGTCTACCTCCCTAGAATTAGCCTGGTGCATCTCAGCCCATCACCTCCAATGTGACTGTACCTTGTTTTAGGTTAGAGGACTAAAGCTGTACACAGTACACCATGTGTGGCCTCACCAGTGCCCTGTACAACGGAAACAAGACCGCCTATGTGTGGAGAAGCAATCTGTGATCAACGCCTGCATCTAATGAGCTGTTCTCCATCACCAAACCACATCATTAGCTTCCCTCAACATTTCTTTTACAAAACAGCAGCCCCGGATACCAGCAGTTGGAAAGCATTTTGCTGGAAATCCACAAGTTATTGTGCTTGTGGGCTCCAGTTACAGGGAAAAGTTGGATAGGCTGGGACTATTTTTCCCCCCTCCCAAGGAGTGTCGAGGGCTGAAGAGGTGACCTTATTGAGGTGTACAAGATCATGAGGAGCATGGACAAAGTGAACAGTCCCAGGACAGAGGATCCACACACAGAGAGGGGCAAGGCGGCACGATGTCGGGGCGGTGTGTAATGCGTCGAGGCGACTGTGAGCCGACAAGCCGTTGCCGCACGGAATTTTTGAACACGGAGCCACACACAGAGAGGGGCAAGGCGGCACGATGTCGGGGCGGTGTGTAATGCGTCGAGGCGACTGTGAGCCGACAAGCCGTTGCCGCGCGGAATTTTTGAACATGGTCAGTTTTTCGGAGCCCCGCGCGACGTCGGGACGAACTCCGCACAATTCCGGCGATCGAAACGGGACCGGCCCCGCGACGCCGGACGGCTCAAGCGACCACGTTAGGTCGCGCTCATCGCATGGAGTTGCCTGCTGGTGGGACAGGCCCTTTAAGGTGAGAAGGGGGAGGTTTAAGAGGGACTCCCTTTTTCAATCAAAGGTGGCCTGTATCTGGAATAAGCTGCCAGAAGAAGGCATAGACGCAGATACAAAAATACGACTTTTAAAAGACTAGACTAAGTGCAGATCTGTTGGGTTAGTTTCCCCCAATGTTTCCCCGTGTGGGGGGGTGCTGCAGCTTCACACGCACAGTAACCACCCCCCACACACGGGGGGGGGGGGGGGGGTAGATGGGGAGTGAGAGGGGGGTAGGGGAGATGGGAGGAAGGTGAGACCGCTGGTTGGTATGGACAAGCTGGGCCGAAGGGCCTGTACGAGGATTACCTGAAGCAATCTCTGTGAACCAGGAGGAGGAGGAGTTGAGGTTTATGGTCTGGAAGTGGACCACCTGGCTGGGCTCGCTGCCTCTGCTGATGGCCACACACACCATCGGGTACTCCTGCTCCGGCACCACCAGCATCTCAAACACCTTCAGCGGGATCGGCAGCGGGAAGTCAAAATGCTGCAAGGAAAAAAAAATCAACACTAGTGAAGGATCTCCACATTCCATAACAGGCACTCAAGCAGCATTACTTGGTGTTAAAATGTTGAATTTCAAAGACAACTAATGATAAAACATTACAAAAACGCAAGTGATTGAAATACAGCTCGGAGACAGGCCCTTCGGCCCACCGGGTCCGCGTCGACCAGCGATCCCCGCACATTAACACTATCCTACACCCACTAGGGACAATTTTTACACTTACCAAGCCAATTAACCTACATACCTGGTAGACAAAAGTGCTGGAGAAACTCAGCGGGTGCAGCAGCATCTATGGAGCGAAGGAAATAGGCAACGTTTCGAGCCGAGACGTTGCCTATCTCCTTCGCTCCATAGATGCTGCTGCACCCGCTGAGTTTCTCCAGCACTTTTGCCCACCTTCGATTTTCCAGCATCTGCAGTTCCTTCTTAATACTTACCTACAGACCTGTACGTCTTTGGAGTGTGGGAGGAAACCGAAGATCTCGGAGAACCGGAGATCTTGGCGAAAGCCCACGTAGGTGAGAAGGTACAAACTCTGTGCAGAGGGCAACACCGGTAGTCGGGACGGAACCCGGGTCTCCGGCGCTGCAGCCGCTGTAAGGGGCTGGACAGGCTAGATGCAGGAAGATTGTCCCCGATGTCGGGGAGGTCCAGGACAAGGGGGTCACAGCTTAAGGATAAGGGGGAAACCCTTTAGGACCGAGATGAGAAGCACTTTTTTCACACAGAGAGTGGCGGGTCTCTGGAATTCTCTGCCACAGAGGGTAGTTGAGGCCAGTTCATTGGCTATATTTAAGAGGGAGTTAGGTGTGGCCCTTGTGGCTAAGGGGATCAGAGGGTATGGAGAGAAGGCAGGTACGGGATACTGAGTTGGATGATCAGCCATGATCATATTGAATGGCGGTGCAGGCTCGAAGGGCCGAATGGCCTACTCCTGCACCTAATTTCTATGTAAGACAGCAACTCTACCACTGCGCCACCGTGCCGGACCATTATGTATCTATTAGCGCTCAGCATTTAGATGCCAAATTGCAGTTTATCAATTAAAAGCTAAAAGAAATCCAGTGGTAACATATTAATAAGGTGTTGTTGACAAACGTGACACAAACTCTGACCTTAATCAGCATGAATTTCTGCATGGGCTCGTACCACTGCAGCAGAACGATGCCGGACTGCAGGGCTCCACACAGGTACTTCCACCCAGTGTACGGGTTCCGCACTGTAATTAGTCAACACAGCAAATGGCAACGGGTCGATCGTGTCAGGAAACTACTCACACACTTCTGCACATTCAATGGAAGTCGTTTCCAATAGATTGGCACACGTTAAATTCAATATTCCTCTGCCAAATAATTGTACATGATTCTGATATTTTACGCGTGATCACTGTGGGACTAACCCGTATTTTCATGTTCAGAAGTGTTCGGAGCAGAATTAGACCATTCGGCCCATCTACTCCACCATTCAATCATCTCCACCTCCTAACCCCATTCTCCTGCCTTCTCCCCATAACCATATAACAATTAAATTAGCACGGAAACAGGCCTTCTCGGCCCTTCCAGTCCGTGCCGACCATTTATTTTCCCCTAGTCCCATCTACCTGCACTCAGACCATACCCCTCCATTCCCTTCCCGTCCATATACCTATCCACTTTACTTTTAAATGTTAAAATCGATCCTGCCTCCACCACTTCTGCAGGAAGATCATTCCACACAGCCACCACTCTTTACTCATAAAGAAGTTCCCCCTCATGTTACCCCTAAACTTCTGTCCCTTAATTCTCATGTCATGCCCTCTTGTTTGAATCTTCCCTACCCTCAATGGGAAAAGCTTATCCACATCAACTCTGTCTATCCCTTTCATCATTTTAAAGACCTCAATCAAGTCCCCCCTTAACCTTCTGCGCTCCAAAGAATAAAGACCTAACTTGTTCAACCTTAGTTGCTGGAACCCAGGCAACATTCTAGTAAATCTCCTCTGTACTCTCTCTATTTTGTTGACATCCTTCCTATAATTGGGCGACCAAAATTGTACACCATACTCCAGAATTGGTCTTACCAATGCCTTGTACAATTTTAACATTACTTCCCTACTCCTATATTCAATGCTCTGATTTATAAAGGCCAGCACACCAAAAGCTTTCTTTACCACCCTATCTACATGCGATTCCACCTTCAGGGAACTATGCACAGTTATTCCTAGATCCCTCTGTTCCACAGCATTCCTCAATTCCCTACTCCTGACACCTGTACTAATCAAGAATCTACCTATCTCTGCCTTAACGGGAAGGGAATGGAGGGGTATGGTCTGAGTGCAGGTAGATGGGACTAGGGGAAAATAAATGGTCGGCACGGACTGGAAGGGCCGAGAAGGCCTGTTTTTGTGCTGTAATTGTTATATTGTTATATGGTTAAAAATATCCATCGACTTGGCCTCCACAGCCTTCTGCGGCAAAGAATTCCACAGATTCACCACCCTAGGGTAGAGACCAGAAGGCAGGCTTGAGGTGAGAGAGGAAAGGTTTAAGAGACTGTTTCACTCAGAGGTTACTCCATATCTAGAATGAGCTGCCAGCGGGAGCTATGAAAGCAGATATAGTTATGACCTAAAAGATATTTGGACAGATGTATGGATAGGAAGAGGGTCAGAGTGCAACGGGCCAAGTGCAGATGAAATGGTCCAAGCCCTGTATGCCACCTTGGCCGTTGTGGACAGTGGGCTAAAGGGCCTGTTTCTGTGCCAGACAGCTCGGTGACTCTGACTATTTCCTTTAAGAAAGGCATTGTGGAGAGAAAATACACTCTGCTACACATTCCACCCTGATTGAGCTGCTCTTTGGTGGGAAAATGTGAAAGAGAAGCACAGCTAATGGGCCTGTCCCACGGTACGAGTTCATTCCAAGAGCTCTCCAGAGTTTTTTAACAAAAATCAAACTCGTGGTAAGCACGGAGAATGAACGTAGCGAGTACGTCGGAGCTCGGGAACGTCTCTTAGCGGCTCGTAACGCTAACGGCAGGAACTCGGGAAGACTCACTAACGGCAGGTAACCTCGGGGAAGACTCGTGAAGATTTTTCAACATGTCCACGAGAGCCCCGAGTACCGACGAGCGGCCATCACCGTAAATCTCCGAGTTCCAATCAGGGCAAACTCGGGGAGGGCTGTTGGAATGAACTCGTACAGTGGGACAGGGCTTTTAAGAGCCATGAAATATGCATGTCCCACCAAGGCCAGAGCGATGGAGGACCAGTGGGTAATGAAATGGAGAAATGGATTCATTCACACCCAGGCCAGAAACATTAATTTATTTTTAAACAAAGAGTTGTTACATCATCCAAATACTTTACTCACCAATGCAACACTTGTGGCAACCTTTAGTTTCAGGGATTTTAGTGGTTAAGGCAAATCTCCTACAAACAATGTACAAGCACCATTTTAAATTCAGTTTCACAGCTTGATGTTACAAAATAGTTACAGGTTACAACTTGATGTCTACACTCATACAATGTAATTAATCCCATTGTTTAATATCCTGAGCTTGCCATTATCTACCCTTTCATTTTTTGATGTTTCACATTCTGCCCTCTACTAACAACCTCGGCCCAAATCTCACAAACATGTCGCTGATCTCCCGGTTGCTTAACACTTTAAATCCCCTTGCCATTCCCACACTGACCTTTCTGTCCTGGGCCTCCTCCACTGACAGGGTGAGGTCCAACGTTAATTGTAGGAACAGCACCTCATATTCCGCCTGGGCAGCTTCCGCCACAAAGGAATGAATATTAATTTCTCCAATTTCAAGTATCCCTTGCATTCCCTCTCTCTCCATCCCTCCCCCACCCAAGTTGTACCAGCTTCAAAGGCGCCTTGTTGAGTCTCATTGTCTGCAACTCGTTTTCACCTAGCCCACAGCTAACAATGGCCTGCTTCCTTTACCGTTGTTACTTTTTTGCATATCTTTCATTAACTTGTATCTTTCCACATCTCCATCTGTTTCTTTAGTTTCCCCTTTCCCGACTCTCAGTCTGAAGAAGGATCTCGACCCAAAACGTCACCTATTCCTTTTCCCCAGAGATGCTGTCTGACCCGCTTTTGTGTTTGGGTTTAAACCAGCATCTGCACCTCCTTCCTACACATCACTGATTATTCTCTCCCTCTCAAGGGGCTGTCCCACTTGGGTGACCTAATTGACGAGCTTAGAAGAGTTTGAAAAAAATGACATGTTGAAGACCTCCTTCGACTATGTTGAAAACCAGCTTCGACTAGCTACCACTAACTTCAGGAAAATTGGACACCGAATAGTGGAGAGTGAAGACGACCTCCTTCGATCCCCTTCGACTATGATGAAGACTATCTACAACTACCTTTGACTAACGTGCCGATCTACTACGACTAAACCTACGAGTAAAAAAAGTATCGATTTTTTCCATGGCGACCTTTTTTTACTCGCGGGCATTTTTTTTTAAACATGTTGAAAAAACCGCCACGACCTAGCTGAGGCCTCGAGTACGCGGGGACCACTCTCGAGCATGAAGGAGAGTTACGAAGACCTCCTACGACCTCGCTGCGAGTATGAGTCGAGGGCAAACTTGCCAGAACTTGCGGATTAGGTCGCCCAAGTGGGACAGCCCCTTTAGGTCTGTTCATATTCCCCTAACCCTGATTTTTTTTTCCTTCCTCAATAAACCCTTTGACTGTGATGACTGTGCACCATGGCAGATCTCTGTGCTGCCCCTTTCATGCTGCAGTCCCAGAGAAATCTGACTGGAGATGCATCACCAGTGTAAACATTGCCTTTTCTCTGGAACATAAACAAGTGGGGAGACTGGAGAATATGGAATGACATTCAGACATTGCCCCGTTTCAAACTGTTAACAGTAGCAGCAGGCTTTCAATGATTCCCTTACCGGGGTATTATCCGATCGGGGAACCGATGTGTTTGCATATGAGACGCCAGGCCTGGCTTCTTTGCCTGTTCAAATAAGCCGACCAGGTTGTGTGAATACAGCTGGAACGTTTTACCTGCAATGGGAGAGAAAAAAAAACACGAACGTCAGCATTGAAAACAGACGAGAAGAATCAAAAGCGGGATGGAGAAATGAGAGGAGCGGTCTGGCACTAGACAGCGCGGGGTGAAAGGCAGGGAAAGAAAGTCGGAGCTGAGAGCAGGCCAAACCAATGATGCAGAGGCAGAGGCAGGGGGACCAGCGAGCTCTTGGCTGAATACAACATTCTCCAATGAGGGTAGAAAAGGGAGAGACAAAAGACAAAAAAACTGCAACTGTAGAAGGGAACGCACGTATAATCAGAGGCTGAGGAGGAACGGCAAAAACAAAGTGCTGGAGGGACTGAGCGGCTCAGGCAGCATTTGGGGATGAGGTTTGAGGTCAGGGCCAGGGGGAATGGAGCTAAAGGACTGAATGTATTTATGGAGGCACGGGGCACGGCTAAAATGTAGAGCCAGTACTTTGCATCTATTTGTTTTATCAATAAAAAGGATGCAGCCAAGGTGAAATAAAGGATGGCGTTCACGGCACTGGTGTGTGTGCAGCGACGGTGTTTCAAGTCAAGTGTCAAGTGAGTTTATTGTCAAGTGTCCATGATAGGACAATGACATTCTTGCTAACTCCAGCTAGCTTTCACAGCAGTGCCACTGCGGTTGCATGAGCAACACAGCGAGGCTGGTTGTGGGAAGGGCAGCTGGGTTGCAGGGGATGGAGCTGGAAGCCCCGGTGGTTAAAGCGCAGAGTGATTCCACTCACTGTTGGCAGAGTCCCAGGCCGAAGCTGCAGTGTGTGCCTGGCACCGATCTGAATGCCCTGGCAACACACACATTCACGCACTAACCATGAGTTAGTGGGGGGGTTGAGGGGGGTGGGTGGGTTGAGGGGGGTGGGGGGGTTGAGGGGGGTGGAGGGGTTGAGGGGGTGGGGGGGTTGAGGGGGTGGGGGGGTTGAGGGGGGTGGGGGGGTTGAGGGGGTGGGGGGGTTGAGGGGGTTGGAGGGGTTGAGGGGGGTGGGGGGGTTGAGGGGGGTGGGGGGGTTGAGGGGGTTGAGGGGGGTTGAGGGGGTGGGGGGGTTGAGGGGGTTGAGGGGGGTTGAGGGGGGTGGGGGGGGTTGAGGGGGGTGAGGGGGTGGGGGGGTTGAGGGGGTTGAGGGGGGTGGGGGGGTTGAGGGGGGTTGAGGGGGGTGGGGGGGGTTGAGGGGGGTTGAGGGGGTGGGGGGGTTGAGGGGTTGAGGGGGTTGAGGGGGGGTTGAGGGGGGTTGAGGGGGGGTTGAGGTAGGTGGGGGAGTTGGGGGGGGGTTGAGGGGGGGGGTTGAGGGGGAGGGGTTGAGGGGGAGGGGTTGAGGGGGAGGGGTTGAGGGGGGGGGTTGAGGGGGAGGGGTTGGGGGGAGGGGTTGGGGGGAGGAGTTGAGGTGGGGGGGTTGAGGTGGGGGGGTTGAGGGGGAGGGGTTGAGGGGGAGGGGTTGAGGGGGAGGGGTTGAGGGGGAGGGGTTGAGGGGGAGGGGTTGAGGGGGGTTGAGGGGAGGGGCTGAGGGGGGGTTGAGGGGAGGGGGTTGAGGGGGGGGGGTTGAGGTGGGGGGGTTGAGGGGGAGGGGTTGAGGGGGAGGGGTTGAGGGGGAGGGGTTGAGGGGGAGGGGTTGAGGGGGAGGGGTTGAGGGGGAGGGGTTGAGGGGGAGGGGTTGAGGGGGAGGGGTTGAGGGGGAGGGGTTGAGGGGGAGGGGTTGAGGGGGAGGGGTTGAGGGGGAGGGGTTGAGGGGGAGGGGTTGAGGGGGAGGGGTTGAGGGGGAGGGGTTGAGGGGGAGGGGTTGAGGGGAGGGGCTGAGGGGGGGTTGAGGGGAGGGGCTGAGGGAGGGGGTTGCGGGGGTTGCGGGGGGGGTTGAGGGGGAGGGGTTGAGGGGGAGGGGTTGAGGGGGAGGGGTTGAGGGGGAGGGGTTGAGGGGGAGGGGTTGAGGGGGAGGGGTTGAGGGGGAGGGGTTGAGGGGGAGGGGTTGAGGGGGAGGGGTTGAGGGGGAGGGGTTGAGGGGGAGGGGTTGAGGGGAGGGGCTGAGGGGGGGTTGAGGGGAGGGGCTGAGGGAGGGGGTTGCGGGGGGGTTGAGGGGGTTGCGGGGGGGTTGAGGGGGGGGTTGAGGGGGAGGGGTTGAGGGGGAGGGGTTGAGGGGGAGGGGTTGAGGGGGAGGGGTTGAGGGGGAGGGGTTGAGGGGGAGGGGTTGAGGGGGAGGGGTTGAGGGGGAGGGGTTGAGGGGGAGGGGTTGAGGGGAGGGGTTGAGGGGAGGGGTTGAGGGGAGGGGTTGAGGGGGAGGGGTTGAGGGGGAGGGGTTGAGGGGGGTTGAGGGGAGGGGCTGAGGGGGGGTTGAGGGGAGGGGCTGAGGGAGGGGGTTGCGGGGGGGTTGAGGGGGTTGCGGGGGGGGTTGAGGGGGAGGGGTTGAGGGGGAGGGGTTGAGGGGGAGGGGTTGAGGGGGAGGGGTTGAGGGGGAGGGGTTGAGGGGGAGGGGTTGAGGGGGAGGGGTTGAGGGGGAGGGGTTGAGGGGGAGGGGTTGAGGGGGAGGGGTTGAGGGGGAGGGGTTGAGGGGGAGGGGTTGAGGGGGAGGGGTTGAGGGGGAGGGGTTGAGGGGGAGGGGTTGAGGGGGAGGGGTTGAGGGGGAGGGGTTGAGGGGGAGGGGTTGAGGGGAGGGGCTGAGGGGGGGTTGAGGGGAGGGGCTGAGGGAGGGGGTTGCGGGGGGGTTGAGGGGGTTGCGGGGGGGTTGAGGGGGGGGTTGAGGGGGAGGGGTTGAGGGGGAGGGGTTGAGGGGGAGGGGTTGAGGGGGAGGGGTTGAGGGGGAGGGGTTGAGGGGGAGGGGTTGAGGGGGAGGGGTTGAGGGGGAGGGGTTGAGGGGGAGGGGTTGAGGGGAGGGGTTGAGGGGAGGGGTTGAGGGGGAGGGGTTGAGGGGGAGGGGTTGAGGGGGGTTGAGGGGAGGGGCTGAGGGGGGGTTGAGGGGAGGGGCTGAGGGAGGGGGTTGCGGGGGGGTTGAGGGGGTTGCGGGGGGTTTGAGGGGGGGGTTGAGGGGGAGGGGTTGAGGGGGAGGGGTTGAGGGGGAGGGGTTGAGGGGGAGGGGTTGAGGGGGAGGGGTTGAGGGGGAGGGGTTGAGGGGGAGGGGTTGAGGGGGAGGGGTTGAGGGGGAGGGGTTGAGGGGGAGGGGTTGAGGGGGAGGGGTTGAGGGGGAGGGGTTGAGGGGGAGGGGTTGAGGGGGAGGGGTTGAGGGGAGGGGCTGAGGGGGGGTTGAGGGGAGGGGCTGAGGGAGGGGGTTGCGGGGGGGTTGAGGGGGTTGCGGGGGGGTTGAGGGGGGGGTTGAGGGGGAGGGGTTGAGGGGGAGGGGTTGAGGGGGAGGGGTTGAGGGGGAGGGGTTGAGGGGGAGGGGTTGAGGGGGAGGGGTTGAGGGGGAGGGGTTGAGGGGGAGGGGTTGAGGGGGAGGGGTTGAGGGGGAGGGGTTGAGGGGGAGGGGTTGAGGGGGAGGGGTTGAGGGGAGGGGTTGAGGGGGGTTGAGGGGAGGGGTTGAGGGGGGGTTGAGGGGAGGGGCTGAGGGAGGGGGTTGCGGGGGGGTTGAGGGGGTTGCGGGGGGGTTGAGGGGGGGGTTGAGGGGGGGGTTGAGGGGGGGGTTGAGGGGGGGGTTGAGGGGGGGGTTGAGGGGGGGGGGTTGAGGGGGGGTGGGGAGAGAAAGAAAGCTGGAAGAGAGGAAGGGCAGAACAAAGTCTGGCAAGTGATAGGTGGTTACAGGTGAAGGGGGCGTTTTGATGATTGGGTAAAGGCCAAGATACAAAAAGGAATAGATGTTCAATATTTATCTAAGTTTCTCTAAAATGTTATGCAAGTAGCAGACATAGAATACAATATATGAATAGTTAAGGGCCTGTCCCACTGTACGAGCTAATTCAAGAGTTCTCCCGAGTTTGCCCCGATTCAAACTCGGAGAATTACGGCAATGGCCGCTCGTAGGTACTCTGAGCTCTCGTGGACATTCTTCAACATACGGAAAAATCTTCACGAGTCTTCCGCGTCTCCCGAGTACCTGCCGTTAGCGTTACGAGCCGCTAAGAGACGTCCCGAGCTCCGACGTACCCGCTACGTGCTTGCCATGAGTTTGATTTTGATTTTTTAACTCAGGAGAGCTCTTGAATGAACTCGTACCGTGGGACAGGCCCTTTAGGTTCTGGTCTTTAAAGGAAACTGTTCACTGAACTCTATTGCAAACAGTTACACACACAGATGCAATTGGTCATGTAAGATGCCCGGAGTGAACTGTCTGTCACTGCACGGCCGTTTCTGAACACCAAAAGCCAGGAGCATTCATAATCATCTATGTGGTGTCACTTCCAGGGGCAGCGAAGGCCAGCACCCGACTGGTGTGGAGCAGCAGAGTTCTCCCCTCCATGTGGCGGGCGGGGGAGGAGAGGGTTTGGCTGCTGCACAAGCCACGGACCCAAGCAGAGCCGGAACAATGACGGGAGGGCTCAGGCACACACCCACGGTCACGAGTGACGTACACCCTGGTTACCCGAGCCAAGCCCGACACAACCCTACACTTTGTTGGGCGTGGTTTGGTCAGGTTCAAGTTTGGGGTCAGAGTTTGATTTCACACAAGGAGGTGGCCGCGGGAGATTCAGGTCCATTCTTCAGAAAGGATCATCCCAAGATACAAAAAACCGACTCTCAATAAAGCAAAGAGAACAATCTTTGACAGACAGAATGGAGAAATGGAAAGAAAGCAGTTCAATAAAGAGTCAGTCTAAGGAGTGTTTGTGGGTCAATGCTGGCCATTTTCTAATATGTCCATGTTCGCCATGATGCAGGGTAACATTAAAAAATCTACAGATGACACAGAACGGGAAATGCAGTGAGCAACACAAGGGGCCATGTCAGATTTGAAGTGACCATTGGCTGGTGGATCGGGCAGGCAGGCAGGCATGTAACCTAAATTCACCTTCTCAATTAAATCCTAACTTTGTATTCTCCACTACCATTGGCATGTCCTCTCATTTATAAACAGAATACATCACCACCCTAAACCAGAACCATTCAGATTCAGTCTGAAGAAGGGTCTCGACCCGAAACGTCACCCATTCCTTCTCTCCACAGGTGCTGCCTCACCCGCTGAGTTACTCCAGCATTTTGTGTCTATCTTCAGTTTAAACCAGCATCTGCAGTTCCTTCCTACACATATATTTGCTCAACTCCTAACACCATCTTAGATTTAAATTGCACATTCGTTACTTTCGTGGAGAACAAACTCCCCATTTAGTCCGAATGGACTTTCCCCGAGTCCACTCCACCAGAACAGACATCCTCACAGCATCTACCATCACTACTTTAGAATAGTACGTTTCCACATCATTATCCTCCTTCCAAACTTGGCAACACGTCCATTTGTCAACACCCAGTTGTTTCATGTCTCCACAGCAATGACATTCTTCCTTAAATAAGATCAACACTTACCAGAGCCCAGTAACCATATAACAATTACAGCACGGAAACAGGCCTTCTCGGCCCTTCCAGTCCATGCCGACCATTTATTTTCCCCTAGTCCCATCTACCTGCACTCAGACCATACCCCTCCATTCCCTTCCCATCCATATACCTATCCACTTTACTTTTAAATGTTAAAATCAATCCTGCCTCCACCACTTCTGCAGGAAGATCATTCTACACAGCCACCACTCTCTGAGTAAAGAAGTTCCCCCTCATGTTACCCCTAAACTTCTGTCCCTTAATTCTCATGTCATGCCCTCTTGTTTGAATCTTTCCTACCCTCAATGGGAAAAGCTTATCCACGTCAACTCTGTCTATCCCTTTCATCATTTTAAAGACCTCAATCAAGTCCCCCCTTAACCTTCTGCGCTCCAAAGAATAAAGACCTAACTTGTTCAACCTTTCTCTGTAACTTAGTTGCTGGAACCCAGGCAACATTCTAGTAAATCTCCTCTGTACTCTCTCTATTTTGTTGACATCCTTCCTATAATTAGGCAACCAAGATTGTACACCATACTCCAGAATTGGTCTTACCAATGCCTTGTACAATTTTAACATTACTTCCCTACTCCTATAATATGCAGTTATTCCTAGATCCCTCTGTTCCACAGCATTCCTCAATTCCCTACCATTTACGTCCTATTTTGATTTGTCCTGCCAAGATGTAGCACCTCACACTTATCAGCATTAAACTCCATCTGCCATCTTTCAGCCCACTCTTCCAAATGGCCCAAATCTCTCTGCAGACTTTGAAAATCTACTTCATTATCCACAGCACCCCCTATCTTGGTATCATCTGCATACTTACTTATCCAATTTTCCACCCCATCATCTAGATCATTGATGTACATGACAAACAACAGTGGACCCAACACAGATCCCTGAGGCACCCCACTGGTCACTGGCTTCCAACCTGACAAACAGCCATCCACCATTACTCTCTGGCATCTCCCATTCAGCCACTGTTGAATCCATCTTGCTACTCCGCCATTAACACCCAAAGATTGAACCTTCTTAGCCAACCTTCCATGGGGAACCTTGTCAAAGGCCTTACTGAAATCCATATAGACACCATCCACTGCTTTACCCTCATCAATTTCCCTAGTAACCTCTTCAAAAAATTCAAGAAGGTTTGTCAAACATGACCTTCCAGGCACAAATCCATGTTGACTGTTCTTGATCAGACCCTGTTTATCCAGATATGGAACACGGAGCGATACAACACAGGAATAGGCCCTTCGGCCCGCAATTCCGTGCTACACGATGCCACGATAAACTGATCTCATCTGCCTGCACGTGATCCTTTCCCTCCAGTCCTGCACCCCATGTGCTAATCTAAAAGCCTCATCCTCCACTGTCGTGTCTGCCTCCACCACCACCCCTGGTAGCACCTTCCAGACCCCCACTCTGGGTTAAAATAACTTACCCTGCACATCTCCTTTAAACCTACCCCCCCACCCCCACCTTAAAGTAATGCACACAAATCCTTGACATTATACCTGTAGCAGGGCGTGTTTGCTTCTATATTCCAAGCACCCGACACAAAGCATGACCTTCCATTTACCCCTTGATTACTTGCTGCATTGAATGCTAACTGAGCCTTTCGTGCACAGGAATGCACAGATCTCAGAACACCACCATTCACTACTCTCACCCCATTCTGCTCTTCTATTCGTGCCGGCAAAGTGGATAAGTTGACGTGAGAGGGGGCGTTGCAGAAAGTGGATACCCTGGTTTGCCCACAGATCGCTCATCTGGCGTTTGTACGCCCATTGACTGTGACTGTTGTGTGAAACGTTAATACAGTGGTGCGACATCTGAACACAGGCATGTACTTGGAACACACTGACCTATGCGCTGATAACAGGGAGATGGGGTAACCATACACACTAAAGTTAGAGTCCAACTTTGGGACAGGAAATAAACTCTTGCTCGAGGCTGAAACAAAATACCCATTATGTGGGCAAGGCGTTAGCTCACAAAAGACTTTTGAAAATCCAATCCATTACTAAGAATTAATCAAAGACAGAAGAAAGGGATCACGAAAAACAGAATAGGGCTTATTAGGATGAAGTGATGTACATCAAAGGTTTTAAAGAAGGAACTGCAGATGCTGGAGAATCGAGGGTTACACAAAAAGCTGGAGAAACTCAGCGGGTGCAGCAGCATCTAAGGAGCGAAGGAGATAGGCGACGTTTCGGGTCGAGACCCTTCTTCAGCTAAGGTTGATGGGAATAACCGTCGAATGGAAGGATAGCGACACTGAGCATTGATTGCTATTCCCATCACCTTTTGGTTCCTGAAGAATCAACACAGCACTCACTTTTTGGGGAAAAGGACAAAACTGCAAAGATGTACTTTATAAAAACACAAAAAGCTGGAGCAACTCAGCGGGCCAGCTTTTTGTGTCTCTCTTTGGTTTAAACCAGGATCTGTAGTTCTTTCCTACACAAGATGGTCCTTGGGTAGGTGAACAGTTACGGTTTCACATTAAAGCAGGCAAAATCACAGTGAAGACTGAAAGTCTGATTACCTTCTGTCCCATTGATCGCGTGTGGTTAGGAAATCAAACAAAGCCATTGTGCAGAGAGAGAAAAACAAAAGACATTTGATTAGGTTCACACATTGGTATTTGGACAAGCAGCCATTACACACAGTAAATGAAAAGCCAAGGGTCATTACACATGAATCTACAAAGACCAGATTTTAAGGTCGTAAAGATACAAGACTGTTTATTGTGCTTTAATTTCCCAGATACTATAACTGCTCGATGTGGCACGTCTTTGATACAATACAATACCGTTTATTGTCATTTGAACCTCATTGAGGTTCAAACTAAATTTAGTTTCTGCAGTTATACAAACAAGAAAAGAACCAAGACACAACACAATTTACACACACATCCATCACAGTGAATCTCCTCCTCACTGTGATGGAAGGCAAAGTCGTATCTCTCCCCTGCACTCCCCATTCTCCTCCCGATGTCAGAGTCAAAGCCCCCGGCGGGCGATGGTAAGTAAGTCCCGCGGCAGTTAAGGCCGCGCCGGGCGATGTAAGGCCCCACTCCGGGTCTTGATGTTGGAGCCCCCAGCGGGCCCTAGCAAGTCCCGCGGCCATTAAAGCCGCGTGGGGCGATGTAAGGCCCCGCTCCGGGTCATTTTCAACCCTGCATCTCAGGCGGGAGAAGTTGCCGTTGCGGGGGCTCCTTGATTGTACCAAGGACTAGTATCGGGGTTATTCATTTGAGTTTTTGTAAATTTTATTCTACCTGTGAGTAGTGTTTACAGGCCTGTTAGGCAGCTGCAAATAAGAATTCCATGGTTGTTTTTAGTACATATAACAATTCAACAATCTTTACCCTGTCGTGACAATCACATCCAAAATAAATGTGAGGAGAATTTTAATCACAGAGTTTCAGCAGATGTGAAGAATATATTTTAGTTGTCATTGTAAACTGAAAGACAAAGGCTGAGTGGCACCCTGCCATCATGTAATATTTCAGCCCAATTCATACATACGGTCCATCTGTTCACGTGCCTGCTTCTCACCAAAGATCCTATAGCGGACGGGGCAAGATAGACCACTCCTTCTAAATGCAATGGGCTGGCGTGTAGAACGCAACGGAGCGGAACGTGGGCCTTTTTTTCATCCATTTCAGTAACCCGACCCGACCCGCAGTGTAATCAACGTTGCGGGGGGACAGTTTGTGTTAATAAATTATAATTCTGAAAATGAGAAGATTTTTCCCCAAATAACTTTTATTTTTACGAGGATGTTTCCGTAACCGGCTTCCGTCTCCGCACTAGTATCCTATGGGATCTTTGGTGCGGAGACGGAAGTCGGTTACGGAAATGGGGCCGAAAATTAGCAGTGAATCTGCCGGTGACCGTACTACGTCTTTTTCGTCAAGTGGTCTATCTTGCTCGCTGTAGGATCTTTGCTTCTCACATCAGGCACTGCCCGACTGATGCATCTGATGGTGTGTGACTTCTCCACCAGCTCGACTACTCTGTAACCCATACCCAGGGCAAGCTCACCGGCTATCTTGCATAATGTGTGATGCATAATACATGCCAGCCTTCGCAGGAATGATGGCTCTTGTCCCTGCAGTGCGAGTAGATGTCAGATAACAACTGCTTTTCCACATTGTGGATGCAGGGGCTGAAGAGGGTTTTATAAAGAATGTGTGTGTGGAGGGATTGCAGGGTCAGGGACATGAATTCATATTTATTGTGGCTCATTTCAGTTCATCTTGTTCCATCTACCTGGTAGTCATAACCCTAAATATGCTGAATCAATGTTATCACT
The DNA here is from genome assembly GCA_963514005.1 of Raja brachyura. The sequence goes on along the minus strand of OY740789.1, from coordinate 79,109,375 downwards.
AGGTAACATTTGCCCCTCTTACACATACAACCGTTCAGCGCTGCCCTGGCCCGCATCTCACGCAGGCAGCAGCCTCCTTGTCTGCAGTACAGTACGTTTGTGTACTGACAAGCACAACACTCCCCGATACAGAGGATGTTGCCAGCACTAGAGGGTGTGAGCTATGGGGAGAGGTTGAGTAGGCTGGGTCTCTATTCCTTGGAGCAAAGGAGGATGAGGTGTACAAAATCATGAGAGGAATAGATCAGGTAGAAGCACAGAGTCTCTTGCCCAGAGTAGGGGAGGACATCGGTTCAAGGTGAAGGGGAAAAGATTTAATAGGAATCTAAGAGGTAACGTTTTCACACAAAGGGTTATGGGTGTATGGAACAAGCTGCCAGAGGAGGAAGTTGAGGCTGGGACTATCCCATGGTTTAAGAAACAGTTGAACAGGTACATGGATAGTGTTAAAGAAGGAACTGCAGATGCTGGAGAATCGAGGGTACACAAAAGGCTGGAGAAACTCAGCGGGTGCAGCAGCATCTAAGGAGCGAAGGAGTTAGGCAACGTTTCGGGTCGAGATCCTTCTTCAGACTGGTCAGGGATCAGGGAAACGAGAGATATAGACGGTGATGTGGAGAGATAAAGAACAATGAATGAAAGATATGCAAAAAAGTATCGATGATAAAGGAAACAGGCCATTGTAAGCTGTTTGAAAATGAGAAGCTAGTGCGACTTGGGTGGGGGAAAGATAGAGAGAGAGGGAATGCCAGGGCCCGAGGGCTGAGGGAGAGGTGGGAAGGGGAGGAGGCAGCAAGGGTTAACAGAATTGAGAAAATTCAATGTTTAAGCCCAAAGGATGCAGACTCCCCAAGCGGAATATGAGGTGCTGTTCCTCCAACTTGCGGTGTTGCTCACTCTGGCCGTGGAGGAGGCCCAGAACCGAGAGGTCGGATACGGAATGGGAGGGGGAGTTGAAGTGCTGAGCCACCGGGAGGTCGGGTTGGTTATTGCGGACAGAGCGGAGGTGTTCGGCGAAACGATCACCAAGCCTCCGCTTGGTCTCACCGATATAGATCAGTTGGCATCTGGAGCAACGGATGCAGTAGATGAGGTTGGAGGAGGTGCAGGTGAACCTCTGTCGGACCTGGAAGGACTGTTTGGGTCCCTGAAACGAGTGGAGGGGGGAGGTGAAGGGACAAGTGTAGCACCTCTTGCGGTTGCAAGGAAAGTGCCCGTGGAAGGGGTGGAGCGGGAGGGAAGGGAAGAATTGACAAGGGAGTTGCGGAGGGAGCGGTCTTTGCGGAAGGCAGACAGGGGGGGAGATGGGAAGATGTGGCGAGTGGAGGGGTCACGTTGGAGGTGGCGAAACTGGCGGAGGACTATGTGTTGCATGTGCCGGCTGGTGGGGTGAAAGGTGAGGACCAGGGGGACTCTGCCCTTGTTGCGAGTGGTGAATGGGGAGAGAGGGCAGTGTTGCGGGGTGAGGAGGAGACCCTGGTGTGAGCCTCATCTATAGTGGGGGAGGGGAATCCCCGTTCTCTGAAGAATGAGGACATTGAGGTACATGGATAGGACAGGGTTGGAGGGTCATGGACCAAGCGCAGGCAAGTGGGACTAGTGTAGCTGGAACATTGTGGCCGGTGTGGGCAAGTTGGGCCGAAGGGCCTGTTTCCACACTGTGTTACTCTATGACACACACACACACTAATGGAACTAGTTATGAGACACAAAGGTAGACAATAATGCTGGGGCAACTCAGCAGGAGAGGCAGCATCTATGGAGCGAAGGAAATAGGCAAACGTTGTCTATTTCCTTCGCTCCATAGATGCTGCCTCACTCGCTGAGTTTCTCCAGCACTTTTGTCTACCTTCGAATTTCAAGCATCTGCAGTACCTTCTTAAGCATGAGACACAAGGGTGTACTTTTGGTAAAATACTAAACAAACAAACTGTGAGACTCATCCAACAGTTTCATCACAAAGCCTCGGGTCTTCCCAAGCCTTCTCAATCCATTTCAATGTTGCCGACTTGATTTATAGGTTTCTTGTTGCCACGTACTGAGGTACAGTGAAAAGCTTTGTTTTGCATGCTGTCCAAACAGATCAGATATACCAAACGTGTGTACTATCCAAGCAAAATAAACTAACTTTTAATTTTACGATTGATAGAACTCAAAATCAATGTTCAACGTATCTGTCAATAAATCAGGCCTATTGATTCGTGCACTTAGAAGGCTGAAGTAAAAAGCAGAGCGAGAAGACAAATATTGAGAGTCTGAGCTCAAGAATACCCAACTACACAGCCGTGCGGCTTAAAGCTTCACTCAGCTATTCCAAGACGTAATCCGAAAAGAAAATGGCCGCCACCAGTGTTTACAACTGCAAAAAGTCCATCATCGGCGCTGACCTCCCTACCATCGAGGGGATCTATCGCAGTCGCTGCCTCAAAAAGGCTGGTAGCATCATCAAGGACCCACACCATCCTGGCCACTCACTCATCTCCCCGCTACCTTCAGGTAGAAGGTACAGGAGCCAGAAGACTGCAACATCCAGGTTCAGGAATAGCTACTTCCCCACAGCCATTAGGCTATTAGACTCAACTCAAACGGAAATTTGAACTTTAATAGCCTATTGCACGTGCGTGCGTGCGCGTGCGTGTGTGTGTGCGTGTGCGTGTGCGTGTGCGTGTGTGCATTCAATGGTATATGGACACACTAATCTGTTCTGTATTTATTTATTTATGCCTACAATATTCTGTTGTGCTGAAGCAAAGCAAGAATTTCATTATCCTATCTGGGACACATGACAATAAACTCTTGAATCTTGAACCAATGCAGCAAATAATTTAAAATACACTGATAGCTCCTCCAGTCCGCAGATCACAAACCAATGGAAGCGCACTAAGTGCACTAAAATGGGAAGGTTGATCATTCGTGAAGAGACACTGGTAAACCAGGTTGTGAGGCCTGCCAGAGCCCTGCAGGAACAGTGTTGGACTAATTCATGGCGACACAATGCCTTGTTCACATTACAGAGCAGTGTTCACAGACAGGGTCACGGTACAGCTATATAAATTATGGAGATATCATGGATAGCCAACATCAAAAATCAGCTGCACATTGTCTTTAAATTGAAACAAAAAGCGTACATTATTTTCATAGTAAGTGAACTAAAGTGCCTATATAAGTCACTCATTTTGCCTTTTAAACATTTTTTTTGTTGAGCAGCAGGTATAGCAACGACACAATATGAAATTAGATGGTAAAAAGCATGCAACTCGTTCCCATTCTTGGGCTCAAGTTGAAGGATACATACCTGATAAAGACATTAAAATGTTATTGATCACATACAGCCATGTGCATCTCCTGGGGAAAAGCTGAGAAATAAAATGAGCATGAATTGGAAGCGTTCATGAATTGTTAAATACAATTATCAAATTGAAATGGGTCATCCATCCCACTCCACGAAGTATGCCATATGCTAATCTACGCCCCGACACTGCAGCACGCCAGGAGGGCAGATTTAGCACACATAGAAAACAGGTGCAGGAGGAGGCCATTCCAGCCAGCACCGCCATTCAATATGATCACGGCTGATCATGCAAAATCAGCACCCTGCTCCTGCTTTTTCTCCCATACCCCCTGATTCCGTTCACCCGAAGAGCTAAATCTAACTCTCTCTTAAAAGCCATCCATAGTCATTCATCCATCCTCATTGTGCTTACTTGCTCCATTGAAGCTTCATGAAGTTCATTCAGATTTAACGTATAGATGCCTTCCTCAGTTCCAAAGATTAAGTACTGGTCTAGTTTAAAGGGAAAAAAGAGACTATTCAAATATTTATTGCAAGATACAATGTGCACACTTCCTGCCAACAGTGCCCATGTCACAGCAGTCCCTGACCAACGTTTGTCACCTTTTGTCTCCGGATGGATCCACGAGGTCGCGCAGCTTATCTTCAAAGGACATCCATCAAATACCTTTGTGAAGCAGGCTCCCATCTATTGGACATAAACAATCAGTTGCATAGTCACAATCCAGATTGTAGTTGTCAGTTTGCTTTAAAGAGTTGCAAACAGCGCAAGATAAATGCCTTTAATTGCCAACACATATCATATGATCATCATTTAGTTTTTTAAACATTCTTCAATTTAACGTCATTTCAACAGCATCCATTTATTTCCGTGCACTTGACATATTCAAACTGCTGCTGTTCACAGCTTTGATTTGATTGGGAGTGGGGGTGAGCGGGGTTCAAATAGAGGGGGGTGCCAATGAAGGAGAAATAAATGCTGGATCTTGGAAGAAATGTGCTTTGCTGTCTCTCCAGAGGGACATCGGGCTGATCTCTGTGCCCCTGTCTGATACAAGTACGTGCAAGGCCTGCATTTGCACTGGGCCAGTGTGGAGGGCCATTAGCACTGCCCTGGTGGGGCGAGGTGGAGCTTCACTGTCCGAGGATCACTGTGGATGTGCTTGGGGGAAGGGAAGCAGCTTAAAGCCCTGTCCCACTGTACGAGTTCATTCAAGAGCTCTCCCGAGTTTTAAAAAAAATCAAACTCGTGGCAAGCACGAGTAGAATGTACGTAGCGGGTACGTCGGAGCTCGGGACGTCTCTTAGAGGCTCGTAACGCTAACGGCAGGTACTCGGGAAACGCGGTAAGCTCGGGAAGACTCATGAAGACTTTTCAACGTGTTGAAAAATGTCCACGAGAGCCCCGAGTACCGACGAGCGGCCATTACCGTGAATCTCCGAGTTCGAATCGGGGACAAACTCGGGAGAGCTCTTGGATTAGCTCGTGGACCAGTGGGACGGAGCTTTTAGAGGGGATCCAAAGAAAAACAGAATCAGAGGAGGAGATAACACAGGCAAAGACGTCCACATCACGTGGAGTATCCACACTGGCACTCGACTCACTGAGGCACAGATGACCAAGGGCTGGTAAATGGGACTTGTTAGGCAGGTTTAGGAAGGAACCGCAGATGCTGGTTTAAACTGAAGATAAGACACAAAATGCTGGAGCAACTCAGCGGGACAGGCAGCATCTCTGGGGAGAAGGAATGGGTGACGTTTCAGGTCGAGAGCCTTCTACAGACGAGGTTAGGTAGGTACTTGATGATTAGCAAAGGCTTGGACTCTCTGCTGTAAGACTCCAAGTGCTTTACCTTCGTTAGTTATCCTGGTGGAATTAAGGGGTGGAAGCTAAACCTTCCAGAACATATCTCACTTACATGGACTTTTGGTGTTGGAGGAAGGCCATTGGTGGCTGGTTTCTAGAACAAAGATTGAAAATGATTCAGAGGCTAAACGACATTTGTAGGTACAAAACAACCGTGTGGCTCGCGAAACACCGACACAACCACCATCATCTGCTCAGAGCCGGAGATTCCACACGGTTGCCCTGAGATGACCATGAAGTACCAGATGAAATAACTACTCTGCCAACGACTCCACTGGACCCAGTAGGAAAGAGCTGGAGGCACACGAATGCAGCAAAGTAATCTTCTCCAGAAACAGGTGCCATTTGCATGGGGACTGTGCAGCAAAAACAGAGGGCGCTCGTCAGTGTTATCTCACCAGGGACTCATTTACTGTGGTGTTGTGTCTTTTGATTTTTTTCTAAAATGTAAATACTGGTTCTGTTTTGTTGTTTTTGCACAATCCGCAGGCATTGCCACTTTCATTTCACTGTACACCTTGTATGTGTATGTGACAAATAAACTTGACTTGATTAACACTACCCTACACACACACACACACTAGGGACAATTTACACTCGTACCATGCCGAATAGTCTACAAACCTGTACGTCTTTGGAGTATGGGTGGAAACTGGAGATCTCAGAGAAAACCCACGCAGGTCACGGGGAGAACGTACAAACTCCGCACAGACAAGTACGCGTTGTCAGGACCAAACCTGGGTCTCTGGCGCTGTGGAACAGCAACTGTACCGCAGCGCCACCGTGCCACCCTAAAGGGCCCGTCCTACCAGCATCCGACTCCATGCGATGAGCGCGATCAAACTAGAAGCGGGGGCCGCGCGGAGGTCGGGTGATCCCCTGTACAGGGCCGTTCCCACCAGCATGCGCCTGCATGCGGCAAGCGCGACCAAACCGGCAGCGGGGGCCGCGCGGAGGTCGGGTAAGTGGCGCAACGTGGTGCAAAGTGAGGCGAACTTGGAGCAAAGTCTTAAAGGTAAGCTCGCCAGGACAGAGAGGGGCACACAGAGAGGGGCACAGAGGCACACACACAGAGGGCCATGGAGCCACACACGTAGAGGGTCATGGAGGCACCTACAGAGAGGGTCATGGAGGCACGACATCGAGGCGGTGTGTAATGCGTCGAGGCGACTGCGAGCCAACAAGCCGTTGCCGCGCGGTATTTTTGAACAGTCAGTTTTTCGGAGCCCCGCGCGATGTCGGGACGAACTCCGCTCAATTCCGCACGGCTCCGGCGATCGAAGTGGGACCGGCCCCGCGACGCCGGATGCCTCAATCGACCACGTTAGGTCGCGCTCATCGCATGGAGTTGCATGCTGGTGGGACAGGCCCTTAACGGCTAGATTAGGAAGTAAGGCAGGAAGTAATTCCAGACGGAGGGCGGGAGGGAGAAGAGAACTTTTAAGGAGGAGTTGCTGCTAAATTGGGATCTGGTGTTGATCAGGGAGTGGGGCTGATGGTTGCTGGGGCAAGATGTGAGATGGGGCAAATGCCCCAGTGTGTCGGAAGACGCATTCAGAGCAGAATGAGAGGCAGATAGGAGGCAGAAAGAGACTTTCAACAACAAAAACTGAGGCAGGCCCGGAGTTAGGCGGCACGATGGAATGGAAACAGGTAACCTTAGTGATGGCATAGATACAGGATCAGAAACTTAACACAGGAGAAACATAACACCAGGATAAAAAGAGAAGAAAGGAGATGCGTAACAGGAGGAATTGTGGCAACTGTGAGCCACCCAAGCAATCTATTTTTACATTACAATTGCTGCACTAGTGCACTTAATGATTGTGCTTATGATTATATGCAAAACTAATCCTTTTACTGCATCTTGGCACGTGACAATAAAGTACTTATGAACTATTAATGTCCTGATACCCCAAGCTGGCCTTGCACGAGATTTTTGTTTGTTAATGCTGTCAAGTCACTTAGACATTTGTGCTACTTAGGAGCCCCTGCATAATTGGAGATGGTTGTTGCCAAAAAAACCATAAGCAAACCAAAAATAAAACTCTTCCCAACGTAACCACGATCAGACAACGCACTCTAACACATGGGTTGGATCACAGAAACATAGGAAATAGGTGCAGGAGGAGGCCATTCGGCCCCAATCAATAACCCGTGCCTGCCTTCTCCCCATATCCCTTGATTCCACTATCCCCTAGAGCTCTATCTAACTCCCTCTTAAATCCATCCAGTGACTTGGCCTCCTCTGCCCTCTGTGGCTGAGAATTCCACAAATTCACAACTCTCTGGGTGAAAAAGTGTTTTCTCACCTCAGTCTTAAATGGCTTTCCCTTTATTCTAAGACTGTGGCCCCTGGTTCCGGACTCGCCCAACATTGGGAACATTTTTCCTGCATCTAGCTTGTCCAGTCCTTTTATAATTTTATATATTTCTATAAGATCCCCCCTCATTCTTCTAAACTCCAGTGAAGACAAGCCTAGTCTTTTCAATTTTTCCTCATATGACAGTCCCGCCATCCCAGGGATCAATCTGGTGAACCTACGCTGCACTGCCTCGATCACATGGATGTCCTTCCTCAAATTAGGAGACCAAAATCTGTACACAATATCATGTCGGGTAGTTATCGGTGGTGCAACGTGGCAAGCTGGCGTCCGGGCCTCAGGTCATTAAGTTGCCGTCTCCATGCTAGAGTCAGTGCTGGAACTATCAGTGGCCCCGAAGATCAGATGCTGCAACAGTAACACGGTCTGAAGAAGGGTCCCGACCCAAAGCGTCCTCTGCACACCCCCTCCACAGATGCTGCCTTATCCACTGATTCTCCAATACTTTGTGTTTTGCTTCAATGATAAGTTTATTTCTACCCATTGACTTTAGCAACAGCAAGAACCTTAATAAAATAATACCAGTGAAGCCCGTCCCACTTTCCCAAGTTACTCACGAGTTTTCCCCTCGATCCAAACTCAGGGAATGTCCGTAGCGAGTCCATAAATATTTCGTAGCGGCTCGTTATGCCAGCCGTAGATACTCGGGGCATCAGGTAAGTCAGGACGTTTTTTCAGCATGTTGAAAAATGTCCATGAGTTAAAAAAAAAATAGCCCCGAGTACCTACGGCTGGTTATTACCGTAATTCTCCGAGTTTCAATCAAGGAGAGAATTTGTGGTAACTTGGGAAAGTGGGACAAGGGCTCAACTACATTCCATTTTTACTGAAACAACAAATGGTACAAACACATGTAGGATTTATAAATATTGAGTCAGGAGATGGATGCATGGATTTCACAAAAGAGTTTGACAATTAGAAAGGAAAGTACCGGGAAATCTCTCTTTTCTTTTCTTCGAGGTAACGCAGGAGGATGTTCCGAACTTTCATCGTTTAGACCCGAGGCACCTTCTGGAACATTTAAACAAATGCAAAACTTTGCACTGTAACCAGCAAGAAATCATCTGGCGGCAATTCAATCAAATGCTTAAGATTTGGTGAACATTTTATTAGCTGTGTCGCGAGTCAGTTCCATAGATGAAAGCAGACCACTCGACCGCTTCCCCACAGCTTGTCACAATCATTAATATCTACGTTAAACAACATGTTAAACACTTACTACAGCTTATTTATCATACAACCAAGGTGGTTTTCAACTTTAAAAAGGCGGAGCATGCAAGTTAGAACCATGCTTCCAAGATGGCCCCCAACCCAAGCGACTACTTGTGTGCTACCCACAGAAGCAGGTCTACACTCACATATTACAATCACTCCAAACTCCAAAAATTTTGGAAAGAAATCTTTGAAATGTTCTCAAATTTATTAAAAACAAAACTGGACCCCCATGCAGAATTGATTATTTTCAGAATAGCAGGAGCCTGCTCGAAGCTATCAATATTTCAAAGACGTTTCCTTAACTATGGCCTGATAATGGCGAAAAAAAAAAATATACTTAAATTTTGGAAAAATGCATCTACCCCAACTCTTAAAATGTGGATCACAAGCATGTCTGAGACGCTACATCTTGAAGATATGAGATAGGAAAATCAGAGCAATTTTCAAAGATATGGTCTCATAGAAACATAGAAATTAGGTGCAGGAGTAGGCCATTCGGCCCTTCGAGCCTGCACCGCCATTCAATATGATCATGGCTGATCATCCAACTCAGTATCCCGTACCTGCCTTCTCTCCATACCCTCTGATTCCCTTAGCCGCAAGGGCCACATCTAACTCCCTCTTAAACATAGCCAATGAACTGGCCTCAACTACCCTCTGTGGCAGAGAGTTCCAGAGACCCACCACTCTCTGTGTGAAAAAAGTCCTTCTCATCTCGGTCCAAAAGGATTTCCCCCTTATCCTTAAGCTGTGACCCCTTGCCCTGGACCTCCCCAACATCGGGAACAATGTCTCCTTTCATTGATTCATTACAAGGATAGTATGGTGCAACACAACTTTGGAATTAGACCGGTTTGCGGACAGAGTGATGGGTTGGGTGAGAAACAAAGCAGGTATATCAACAAGTTTTGGTCTGGTTTTTTTTTTTTATTATTTTTTGTTTTTATCTTTTTATTTATTTTTTAAGTTTTTATTCACTCACTTTGTGACCACACTCTTTGGCAGTTTAGGGGTTCTATTTTTACACATGCACTATCTCCTACACTCTCTCTCTCTCTGTTTCCATTTCATTTTTGTCAAAATTAAAATGGAAGATGTACAATAAATGTATTTTGTCACATGTATACGACGGTACACTGCTCCTAATAAAAATATTAATTTAAAAAAACCCCCAAAAAAACTCCACACTTCAATCTCAACTCCTGCAGCAACATTTCTTACTCTAATTATGGTCTTCTTAATCTATTCCCTAATCATGTATCGATACACTGTAAATGGCTCGATTGTAATCATGTATTGTCTTTCCGATGACTGGTTAGCTCGCAACAAAAGCTTTTCACTGTACCACGGTACGCGTGACGCTAAACTGAGCTTATTAATTTATATATTTTAATTATCCAATATGTCAAAAATACTTGATTTAATATTAACAAGATCTAAAAATTGCAAAAAAATTAAATGGAGTGACTTATTTAAGGTGGGCTAGTTGATGAACAAATTACAACACTGCTCTCCAGAAAGTCATGAATTGTTTTAGAGTTTATTTTTGTCAGGTTGACGAAACCTCGACCCATTTAATATGAAAGAAAATCATATACAAACTCTGAACCAGAATTTAATGCTTGGAAAAATAATCATGGTGTAAAGAACAAAGGGATTTAAGGACATTTACGAGACTTAAACGTACAGAGGGGTCCATCAAACTGGAAACAGCTACAAGACTGCAAAGACCAAAAGACTAGATGTTTGCCTTAAATGTAAATTAACAAGTATTTGATTTCCTTAACATGCACGGTGATACTTGGGTTTGGTTGAGTGATACAGCACGGAAACAGGCCCTTCCGCCCACCGAGTCCGCACCGACCAGCGATCCCCGCACATTAACACAACCCGACACACACTAGCGACAATTTACATTTATACCAAACCGATTAACCTACAAATCTGATATTGCATGAAATCCCACCAATTTCAAGTAATGTTCTAAACTAGAAGCCATTTCATCGGCACAGCATTGGTCTCTGGCTGGCAGTTATTTAGAAACAAAACCACTTCTTCATAGTGTGAGCTGAGAACATTGAGAGTGACATAGAAACATGGAAAAATAGGTGCAGGAGTAGGCCATTCGGCCCCTCGAGCCTGCACCGCCATTCAATGTGATCATGGCTGATCATCCAACTCAGTATCCCGTACCTGTCTTCTCTCCATACCCCCTGATCCCTTTAGCCACAAGTGCCACATCTAACGCCCTCTTAAATATAGCCAAAGAACTGGCCTCAACTACCTTCTGTGGCAGAGAATTCTGGAGACTCACCACACTCTGCGTAAAGAATGTTTTCCTCATCTCGGTCCTAAAGGAATTCCCCCTTATCCTTAGACTGTGACCCCTTGTTCTGGACTCCCCCGACATCGGGAACAATCTTCCAGCATCTAGCTTGTCCAACCCCTTAAGAATTTTGTAAGTTTCTATAAGATCCCCCCTCAATCTGCTAAATTCCAGACAATATCTCTGGAGAGACGGAATGGGTGACGTTTCGGGTCAAGTGTCGACCCTAAACGTCGCCCATTCCTTCTCTCAGGAGATGCTGCCTGTCCCGCTGAGTTACTCCAGCTTTTTGTGTCTATCTTCACTTTGGGCTACGTCCCTTTGCACTTGGATATCATCCATGTAGATTTCCCTCCCTCGACAGTTTCATTGTGGGACTCAAACTGCTTCGTCAACTTACAAGATTGAGTCAAAGACATGTAAAATAAAGTGCGGTAAACGGGTGCAATAGAGATACTGCATTGACGTCTCACCTATTCACATATCGAACTCTGGAATCGCCTTTGAACATTTTGAGTTATTTTTGGGTGGCTTGCACAAGAGACCAAGTAATTGAATCTAGAATACCACAGAAACTAATGTGACCGGCGTATATTTGGGAAGCAAAAGGAGCGTCGTGGATAAAGTTTGCTCCCCGGTTAAAGAACGGCCGAGGAGCTATGAATCGTGCACCGGTGTTTAGAGGACTATCAGGGCAAAAATGAGTAATTAATGGTCAGAATTAAAACTCAAACGCAGTGACATTTAAAAGTAGCAGGTCCTAATAATCCAACATTTGGAAAAAGGGTGTATAACAACTGCAATGCTACTTATCTTTCGATTGAAGATGGTCGAAAAATGATCTGCTTTTAAAATCACTCGTTGCAATGCGCAAGAGGGACCAATCCAGTTAAGTTAAAAACCTATTTATCAAATGGTGAGTAAATAGAAGCATTACCCCTGACTGAAGATCAAATAAATATTTAGGTTCTGTGAGGTAAAGCCCTTTTCACACTGGCTCTCTTTACATAGAACATAGAAAATAGGTGCAGGAGTAGGCCATTCGGCCCTTCGAGCCTGCACCGCCATTCAATATGATCATGGCTGATCATCCAACTCAGTATCCTGTACCTGCCTTCTCTCCATACCCCCTGATCCCTTTAGCCACAAGGGCCACATCTAACGCCCTCTTAAATATAGCCAATGAACTGGCCTCAACTATCCTTTGTGGCAGAGAATTCCACAGATTCACCACTCTTGTGTGTGAAAAATGTTTTTCTCATCTCGGTCCTAAAAGATTTCCCCCTTATCCTTAAACTGTGACCCCTTGTTCTGGAGTTCCCCAACATCAGGAACAATCTTCTTGCATCTAGCCTCTCCAACCCCTTAAGAATTTTGTACGTTTCTATAAGATCCCCCCTCAATCTTCTAAATTCTAGCGAGTACAAGCTGAGTCTATCCAGTCTTTCTTCATATGAAAGTCCTGACATCCCAGGAATCAGTCTGGTGAATCTTCTCTGTACCCCCTCTATGGCAGGAATGTATTTCCTCAGATTTGGAGACCAAAACTGTACGCAATACTCCAGGTGTGGTCTCACCAAGGCCCTGTACAACTGCAGTAGAACCTCCCTGCTCCTATACTCAAATCCTTTTGCTATGAATGCTAACAGACCATTCGCTTTCTTCACTGCCTGCTGCACCTGCATGCCTACTTTCATTGACTGGTGTACCATGACACCCAGGTCTCGTTGCATCTCCTGTTTTCCTAATCGGCCACCATTCTAGTAATAGTCTACTTTCCTGTTTTTGCCAAAGTGGATAACCTCACATTTACCACATTATACTGCATCTGCCATGCATTTGCCCACTCACCCAGCCTATCCAAGTCACCTTGCAGTCTCCTAGCATCCTCCTCACAGCTAACACTGCCCCCCAGCTTCGTGTCATCCGCAAATTTGGAGATATTGCGTTTAATTCCCTCGTCCAAATCATTAATATATATTGTAAATAGCTGGGGTCCCAGCACTGAGCCTTGCGGTACCCCACTAGTCACTGCCTGCCATTCTGAACAGGACCCTTTTATTCCTACCCTTTGCCTCCTGTCTGCCAGCCAGTTCTCTATCCACATCAATACTGAACCCCCAATACCGTGTGCTTTAAGTTTGTATACTAATCTCTTATGTGGGACCTTGTCGAAAGCCTTCTGAAAGTCCAGATATAACACATCCACTGGTTCTCCCTTATCCACTCTACTAGTTACATCCTCAAAAAATTCTATAAGATTCGTCAGACATGATTTACCTTTCGTAAATCCATGCTGACTTTGTCCAATGATTTCACCACTTTCCAAATGTGCTGCTATCCCACCTTTAATAACTGACTCTAGCAGTTTCCCCACTACCGATGTTAGACTAACTGGTCTGTAATTCCCCGTTTTCTTTCTCCCCCCCATTTTAAAAAGTGGGGTTACATTAGCCACTCTCCAATCCTCAGGAACTACTCCAGAATCTAAAGAGTTTTGAAAAATTATCAATAATGCATCCACAATTTCTGGGGCTACTTCCTTAAGTACTCTGGGATGCAGCCTATCTGGCCCTGGGGATTTATCGGCCTTTAATCCATTCAATTTACCTAACACCACTTCCCGGCTAACCTGTATTTCACTCAGTTCCTCCATCTCATTTGACCCCCGGTCCCCTGCTATTTCCGGCAGATTATTTATGTCTTCCTTAGTGAAGACAGAACCAAAGTAGCAATTCAATTGGTCTGCCATGTCCTTATTCCCCATGATCAATTCACCCGTTTCTGACTGCAAGGGACCTACATTTGTTTTAACTAATCTTTTTCTCTTCACATATCTATAAAAACGTTTGCAGTCAGTTTTTATGTTCCCTGCCAATTTCCTTTCATAATCTATTGTCCCCTTTCCTAATGAAGCCCTTTGTCCTCCTCTGCTGGACTCTGAATTTCTCCCAGTCCTCTGGTGGGCTGCTTTTTCTGGCTAATTTGTATGCTTCATCTTTTATTTTGATACTATCCCTGATTTCCCTTTTCATCCACGGATGCACTACCTTCCCTGATTTATTCTTTTGCCAAACTGGGATGAACAATTGTTGTAGTTCATCCATGCAGTCTTTAAATGCCTTCCATTGCCCATCCACCGTCAACCCTTTACCCAAGTATCACCCTCTGATGGGCCTGTCCCACTTGGAAATTTTTTAAACAACTGCTGGTGACTGTCATAGTCGTCGCAGGTCGCCAAAAAAACGGCGACAACCGACGCCATCCTGGCGACAGCCTACGACAGCACCTACATCAGGAGAAGTCAAGCTGTGCTCATTGGCGTCAAACCCACTGTCGCCGAAAAATGTTCAACATGTTGAAAGACGCTACGACTTTGTGCGTGACTGAGGAGACGACTCCCGGCGACCACCGGCGAACATGTGGCGACAAACTAGTGCGGGTAGTTGCCTAACAAATCGCCGAAGTGGGACAGGCCCATCAATGTGCGGATGGGAGAAATATTCAGGTTGGGCCCGGTAAAGGCCTGTTCACCCGGGGTTTCCTTACCTAAGTCACCGGCTCTGGTGTCAAGCAGCCCCGGGCTACTGACGCTGCTGGGGAGAGACGACTGCAGCATCTCCGATTGGTACAAGGAGGTGGGAGTACTCTGTCTCCTGGGCACCACCGATGGCCCATTCTTGGCACCAGCCTGCCTCTTGACCGTCAGTGACCTCTCTTCATCTGGAAGATCAGAAACGCTGCGCATCCTCGGCTGAAACGGCAGAAGCTTGGGTTCAGTCAGCATCTTAAACAAATCCTTTCCCACTTATGATAACAACCCATCAATGAGTTATGCAATTAGTTTTATAAGACCAGCAAGTTTAAGGTTCAACTATTGATCGAAGATTAATCACCCATTTTTTTTACCGGGCTGGAATTTTTGCACATCTCTCCCTGTCCCCAGAAGGTGGTCCTCTTGAACCAATGGCCCTCTTGAACCAACTGGTAGAAACATCACACTATGGCGGGCGAATAAGCAAACCTCGCCTGGTGAAACAACGAGATCTTTATAACAAGAGGAATCGAATATGGGAGCAAAGAGGTTCTTCTGCACTTGTACAGAGCCCTAGTGAGACCACACCTGGAGTTTTGTGCACAGTTTTGGTCCCCTAATTTGAGGAAGGACATTCTTGCTATTGAGGGAGTCCAGCTTAGGTTTACAAGGTTAATTCCCGGGATGGCGGGACTGACATATGCTGAGAGAATGGAGCGGCTGGTCTTGTGTACTCTGGAGTTTAGAAGGATGAGAGGGGATCTCATTGAAACATAAGATTGTTAAGGGTTAGAGGCAGGAAAACCGTTCCCGATTATGGGGGAGTCCAGAACCAGGGGGCCACAGTTTAAGAATAAGGAGTAAGCCATTTAGAACGGAGACGAAGAAACACTTTTTCTCACAGAGAGTGGCGAGTGTGTGGAATTCTCTGCATCAGGGGGCAGTGGAGGCCGGTTCTCTGGATGCTTTCAAGAGAGAGCTAGATAGGGCTCTTAAGGAGAGCGGAGTCAGGGGATATGGGGAGAAGGCAGGAATGGGGTCCGGATTGGGGATGATCAGCCATGATCACATTGAATGGCGGTGCTGGCTCGAAGGCACATACTGCACATCCCGTATGTGTATGTAACGAATAAACTTGACTTGAAGGGCCGAATGTCCTACTCCTGCCCCTATTGTCTATTAACATAGTAAAGAGACCAGCACACACGTGAATGGGGGAAGGCTAACCCGGGGTTCATTATATGTACCAGGCCCCGTGATGGCTGCTTCCTGCCAAACCCAGTCACGTGACCCTACTCCCGACTGCTGAGGGTGCGCCCAGTGAGTGTCCTAACCACCGGGTGGCGCCACACCACCGTGTTGCAGGGCAGGACGTAGACCCCAGGGCAATTCGTTTTTCAGGATGGTGACCGAGGCTTGGAGCAGAACTTGGAGGCGATGGGGTCGTCTAACACCACCCCACTGCTGTGTAGCATAAAGGATGGCCGCAGTGAGACGTGGAGTATCGAGAACGGTTACAGCACTGTCTGAAAGGTGATCGATACTCGAGTTGAGAAACGGTGTGAAGGGTGAGGTGGGAATGGAAGTCCCTGGCTGTCAAGGAACAGCTCGTGAACAGCAAAGTAGGGACATGAAGCATGAAGCACCCCAGTGCTGAACACAACCACACACCCAGGTTTAGGTTTATTATTGAGGGTACACAAAATGCTGGAGAAACTCGGCGGGTGCAGCAGCATCTATGGAGAGAAGGAGATAGGCAACGTTTCGGGCTGAAACCCCTTTTCAGAGCGTTTCAGGCCAAAACCCATATTGGATTTATTACTGTCATGTGTACCGACATACAGTGAAGGGATTTTGTTTGTGTGCTATTCAATTAAATTACATCATACTATACATGAATACAACCGAGCTAAACTCAAGAAAATAATGGTGAAACAAAGGGAAAGATAACAGAGTGCCGAATATTGTTCTCAGCATTGTAGCAGAAGTCCCATGTCCACAATGAGGTAGGTTTGAGAATCGGGACAGTGCCCTGGCGTAGTGAAGGACCGTTCAGATGCCTGATGATAGAGGGGAAGAGGCTGTTCCCCGAGTCTGGTGGAAGGTTCTTTCAAGCTGCTGCCCAACGGGAGTGGGGAGGAGGGATCGACTGGGGTGGGAAAGGTCCTTGATTTAGGTCTGCTGCTTTCCTGAGGCAGCATGGTGCACATGGAGTCGATGACCATCAGCAGGCAATTATCTGAACACGTCATAAGGTGGTGAAGCTTCACGGCAGAATAAATATTCAACCACAAACACCATGGCAGTTTCAGTTCATGCAGCAGTTCTCTCTACACAATTAAGGGCCTGTCCCACTTTCACGACCTCTGCCGAGTTTGCCCTTGACTGATACTCGCAGCATGGTCGTCACAAGGTCGTAGGTAGGTTGTGATGCTAGTCTTAGCTACTCATGGCATCAAGTAGGTCGGGGTGTATTTCTAGCCTGATGAAAAATGTCCACAAGTAAAATAAGGCCGTGAATGAGGCTGTGAAAGTGGGACAGGCCTTTTATTTCTATAACATACTTCTTCACACTTGACATAGATTAATAGGCAGTGACTAACACACGCAATGAGCCTCAGCAATGCCTTTTAAAACTTAACAAATTGACTCCTCAACTTATACATCCTCAATGCAAACAGAAATCTATTAACGTTTTAGCTTGACCTCAACCATACTACGGCTAATACATTGGCAGTAAAATAGAGCTAATTTAGATACTGTCTGAAATAACACAAAACAGTATATTGATTGAGGGTAGACAAAAATGCTGGAGAAACTCAGCGGCTGAGGCAGCATCTATGGAGCGAAGGAAGTAGGCAACGTTTCGGGACGACACGTTGCCTATTTCCTTCGCTCCATAGATGGTGCTGCACCCGCTGAGTTTCTCCAGCATTTTTGTCTACCTTCCATTTTCCAGCATCTGCAGTTCCTTCCTAAACATTGCTTGAGGATGGTTAGATGCAACAAATAGGCAGCTATTCACAAAGGCACTTCACCATGTTCTCCTTTAATGCACACATTAACCATTCTTATAGGGGATCTTATAGAAACTTACAAGATTCTTAAGGGGTTGGACAAGCTAGATGCAGGAAGATTGTTCCCGATGTTGGGGAGGTCCAGGACAAGGGGTCACAGCTTAAGGATAAGGGGGAAATCCTTTAGGACCGAGATGAGAAGGAATTTTTTCACACAGAGAGTGGTGGGTCTCTGGAACTCTCTGCCACAGAGGGTAGTTGAGGCCAGTTCATTGGCTATATTTAAGAGGGAGTTAGATGTGGCCCTTGTGGCTAAGGGGATCAGAGGGTATGGAGAGAAGGCAGGTACGGGATACTGAGTTGGATGATCAGCCATGATCATATTGAATGGCGGTGCAGGCTCGAAGGGCCGAATGGCCTACTCCTGCACCTAATTTCTATGTTTCTATGTTTCTATTCAAAAAGTGTGCATGGTGAACGGACTCACCTTTGGCGGAAGCGGAGGAGGAATCAAAACTGCTTGTTTAAGCGTGGACCTGGTGGGGAAACAACAAATGACATTGATCAAAGCAACCAGCCAGTAAATAAATAACTGAAAAGTGTGAATTTATAACTAAAGATAAAAACACACCAATATCAATTCAACGGATCAGCGACATTATCTACAAAGGGCTGTTGTTGTTATTATTCTATTAACCCAGAGATACAGATTCAATACTTTTAGTGGTTTCTTGGTTCTCACCTGTACAGCAAAATACTTTTTTTGCATACAGCTCAGCAAGAAGATCACCACACATGAGCAAAACCTCCCGGTTAGACCATAGTCAGAGTCATACAGTGTGGAAGCAGCCCCAACTTGCCCACACCAACCAATATGTCCCATCTACACTAGTCCCACTTGCCTGCGTTTGGCCTATATCCCTCCAAACCCGTCCTATCCATGTACCTAAATGTTTCTCAAATGTTACAGTAATCCCTGCCTCTACCACGTCCTCTGGCAGCACATTCCACACCCCCCCCCCCCCCCCCCCTCCCAACTCCACCCCGCAACCCTTTGTGTGAATGACCAGAATGTACAGAACAGCCCGCTGAGTCTGAATGCAAGAGACGCCATTTTACAACTAACTGGAGAAGCAAGTTCAGACACAGCAATTCAATTGGGGAGTGTAAATACAGGTAAATATTAAAGACAGCCAGAGTCATTAAAGATTACCCTTGTAGTGCCCCGCCCCGCTCCCCCTGGCTGGCCATCTATCATTGTTGCTGAATCTAATGTTTGGATCGTTCTACCCGACTTCATTATTTTAACCAATCTGCATTAAAGGGTACTTACAGCACATTGTCAAGATCCTCCTCTTGCTGCGCTATGTATTCCCTGAAAGAGTGAATCAGCATTTCATAGTATTCTGTAAAAGGTGCTCGATTTTGCCAAGATTAGCAGAGGTGCACTCAGACGGGATTCCAATACAGGTCTCCCAATTGCCAGTGGGGAACAGATACATAGACAGGTAATGGAAAGGTGCCAAAGCAACAGGGGCGACTTTAAACTTTCTCAATGTTGACTGAAACATGCTCAGTGCAAAGGGCTTAAACAGCGCAGGATTCATGAGCTGGATACATGGGGTTTTTTTTAAACATTACGTGGATAGTTCAACTTTACAACTTCAGGTGAGACCATACTGGACCTTTTCATGATAGTTATGAATAAGTGTTAAAGAAGGAACTGCAGATGCTGGAGAATCGAGGGTTACACAAAAGGCTGGAGAAACTCAGCGGCTGCAACAGCATCTAAGGAGCGAAGGAGATAGGCGACCTTTCGGGTCGAGACCCTTCTTCAGACTGGAATGTGAATAAGACTGGACCTTGAGGAAAGGTAATGCAGACTGCAGAATTATTAGGCAAGTGCGGGAGTAAGTCCAGTGAGCAGGAGGGATAAGGATGTCAAGGTATGGAAACCGTAGATGACCAGAGTATTATAAATTTGGTCAGAAATAAAAAGGCGGCAGAGCCAGGGAGCACTGTGAGAGTCGTGTTTCTTGACTTCTCCAGTGCTTTGAACACCGTCGGGCCTGCACTGCTAGGGAGCAAACTGATGACGATGCGGATGGATGTCCTGGATCACCATCTACCTGACTGGACGACCACAATATGTCAGGCTACAGAACTGTGCCTCGGACATGGTGTCGAGCAACACAGGGGACGTTCCTCTCTCCCTTTCTGTTCACCATCTACACCTCGACTGACTCCCCAGACTTTTTCTGGTCGCCGCTGAATTTTCACCATTTTGAGATTTTTCGTCAACCTGCTGCGGGTGCGACGGGTGCCGGAAATGTTTTTTCCGTAAGTGGGTCAGAGCCTTAAGAGACTATATGAGACATCCTTCCATTACTTACCTGTTTCCTCCATCTGCAAACGGACTCCATGACGAACCAAACTCAACATCTTTGGTGATCTCCTGTGTAAAATATTTAGTTTTTTTTTTAATTACTGGTCTTTTAAAAGAAAGACGAACAATTTTTTTTTAAAAGTCCCTTTTCAAAAGGAGGCAGAAATCTCTGACATTTCATGTAGATTGGTTGCATACATTGTGCAGTAGCTAGCAATAGCTGTATTAAATTGCAAATGTGTCACCTAGTTATCACAATGACATTGGCTCAGCGTATGTATGTCTGCTGTTTAAAAGTAAAATCAGAATCAGAATGCCTTTTATTGTCACTATACACATGTACAATGAGATTAAAAGCTGCTCCTACTCAGTGCAAAACAAGACAAAAAGGGGGGGGGGGGATGGTGCACAGTTTCTGCAGCGCTATATACATATCTATAAAAAGACAATGGATAAATAGAATGGATAATAGGATTCCTATATCCAGTATGGGTTATTGCACATATTGGAAATTACAGTTACAGTACAAATTACAGTAGGTGGAGAGATGAAAGTCCGGGGGTTAGGCTGTGAAGTCAATGCATGTGTGAGTTCAGGGAGATAATGGATTTTGGAAAGAAACTGTTCTTGAGTCTATTTGTCCTTGTGCTGATGCACCTATAGCGCCTCCCTGAGGGTAGCAGGTTGAACAGGCCAAATGCAGGATGGGAGCTGTCCTTGATAATGTTCTTCGCCCTGCTGAGGCAGCGGGAGGTGTAAATGTCCATCAGAGAGGGGAGAGGGCAGCCGATGATCTTCTGTGGTGCCCTAACTACCCTCTGAAGCCTCTCCCTGTCTGCCATGGTGCAGCTGCCGTACCATGCTGTAATGCAGTATGTCAACAGGCTCTCAATGGACGAGCGGTAGAAGGTCAGCAGCAGGTTGGAGTCCAGGTTGTGCTTCCTGAGGACCCTCAGGAAGTGCAGCCGCTGCTGAGCCTTCCTGAAAATGGTACAACTTCAAAGTAAAAAGGATCAAGTTACGTACTTCAAATCTTAACAGCGGGAGAACGTTGCAATGACTGATGAAGGATACACATTCTGATCAGCACGTTTCATGAAGGATTGATTACATTGGAGAGGGCAGTTGCTGGGGAGATTTGCCAGGGTGGTGGCAGAATTGGAGAACTGTCATTATGGGAAGGCATTGGAGAGATCAATTTTCACTGGAGCAACTGAGGCTCAGAGTGGCTTGATGGAAATGTATATTCTAGACATACACGGCACATAATCAGAATCTTTCCATCTCGTGATAGGGAATCAATGTTCTGTCGCTGGGACGTGAAAATGACACACTCCTGACTCAAAAAAACAAGAGAGCATACATTTAAGGTGAAGGGAACAAAATGTGATTGATTTTTACTGTAGTTTATATCTGGAGCAGCCTGCCAGAGGTGGAATCAGATACAATCACTGAGTTTAAGAGGCATTTAGACAGACACTTCAATGGGCAAAACCACAGAAGGATATGGTCAAAATGGGGGGGAAATGGGATTAGAAGAGACCAGCAACCAAGTCAACAGGGACATTGTTTGTTGGTGGGGGGGGGGGGGGTGGGTGGGGGGTGAGTGGGGGGGGGGGTGGGGGGGGGAGGTGTTTGTGGACATTATGGCCAAAGATCCTATAGCGGACGGGGCAAGATAGACCACTCCTTCTAACTGCAATGGGCTGACGTGTAGTACGCAACGGAGCGGAACGTGGGCCTTTTTTTCATCCATTTCAGTAACCCGACCCGACCCGCAGTGTAATCAACGTTGCGGGGGGACAGTTTGTGTTCATAAATTATAATTCTGAAAATGAGGAGATTTTCCCCAAATACCTTTTATTTTTACGAGGATGTTTCCGTAACCGGCTTCCGTCTCCGCACTAGTATCTTTGCTCCGCTACGGGATCTTTGGTGCGGAGACGGAAGCCGGTTACGGAAATGGGGCCGAAAATTACCCATGAATCTGCCCATGACCGTACTACGTCTTTTTCGTCGAGTGGGCCATCTTGCTCGCTATAGGATCTTTGATTATGGCCATGACTAAGAAATCTCCTGCAATTTGTGCTGCAGATTTATAGAAAATCATATTTGTTGGATAAGAATCCACTGCTGAGAGAGACTCAGTCAAAACTTCAGAGAATCATCCAACACTGTGCAACTGGTTCATTTTGTCAGCACATGCTCATGGGAGAGTTATCCAAAGGTTAGCCTGGGTTGATATGCGGCTACAAGGGTAACCAAGGTAGACAAAAATGCAGGAGAAACTCAGCAGGTGAGGCAGCATCTATGGAGTGAAGGAAATAGGCAACGTTTCGGGACAAATGCTGCCTCGCCTGCTGAGTTTCTTCAGCATTTTAGTCTACTTTCGATTTTCCAGCATCTGCAGTTCCTTCTTAAACATACTTTAACCCAAGTTCGTTAACTTGGCTTACCGGCTCAAGGATGAAGTTGAGACTTACCATCTCACAGTGAGCCTCGGTTTCCTTCCTCAAGGGAGGTTCAAACTGCAGTTTGTCAACTGTGGAAAATAATGAGATGACAAGGACTGAAGGGGAGTTTCACACAACAGCTAATGTTTTATGCCAACAAGAAATGAATTAGATTTTCCACTCGCAAACCCATCCCGTCAGTGTCAGTGAGCAGAGAACAGCTCGCATGCAAAGCTCAATTGTGTTTATTGTAGCTTTAATTTCACACGGCAAGAATTTCTGAACTGATAAACTGTGCTGTTGCGTAATATTGTTGGATCCATATTTCACTGTAGCATGGCTGGAGCTCCTTCTGGTAGTTTGGGGAAAAAGCAGGAACAGGGTACTGATTGTGGATGCTCAGCCATGATCACATTGAATGGCGGTGCTGGCTCGAAGGGCCGAATGGCCTCCTCCTGCACCTATTGTCTATTGAAGAGTGTGTGATGGCACACCAACTCGTTACAGAGTGTAAAAAGATTCCACAGGAAGATGGGCGACGGTCACGCTGTCACTGGGTTTATCATGTGCAGGTTGTTCAGGAAGCTCGAAAGGTCGTCTTTATTCAAGGCCAGTGCCGTGTCGGCTTTGGTGCTAAACTGGTCCTTCACGCAGCCGTTGGTAATTCAATTTCGCGCGGAGTGATTGAAAACAACTCGCATCAGATCAGGCAGCAATAGGACATGAACCAGAGGCCACAGCCTCAGAATTTAAGGATGCTCTTTAGGAAGGAGATGAGGAGGGTGGCGAATCTGTGGAATTCATTTGACCAAGTCAAGTGATGTTTTTAATGATGGCAGAGATAGATTAATTCTTGATTAGTACAGGTATCAGGGTTTATGGGAAGAGGGCAGGAGAATGGGGTTAGGAGGAAGAGATAGATCAGCCACGATTGAATGGCGGAGTACACTTGATGGGCCGAATGGCCTAATTCTACTATCATCTCTTATGACCCACGTTTTTCAACTAAATCATCACTGCCGAGTCTTCCTGTCTGATTTCCTCATTTCCTAACTTGAGTAACTTGAAGCAAACTTTCTCACAGACGGATTGCCTGTCAAATGTGCTCACATATTAGTTTTCAAGCAGAATCGTTTCACATATGCCCAAATGCTTGATGCGTTCGTGCAGGCTTTCAGCTCATCTGCTGTGGCACCTCGTGGTATTGTTGGGAGCTTTTGATGGGTATCTCTACCAGCACTTCCAATTGATTTATTGTCCAAAATCCAGCAATGTTCAACCTAATGCTTCAATGGTTAGCTTGTGAGCCAATGTCCATTCATCCCAGACAATATAATCTGTAGAGTTTTTCCCACCCAATGTTATATGTTGAAGTCTGTCGTTGGGCGATGGAGGGCTCCGAAGGGGGGATTTAGAAAAGCTAAGAGTGAAGCACAATGAGAAGGAGGTGGTGGCTGATGTGGCACTCTGGTGTCAGGACAACGGCCTCCACTTGAATGTCATAAAAACTACGGAGCTGATTGTGGACATTAGAAGGGCACAACATTGGAGGTCATACACGCCACTGGTGATAAATGGGGCTACTGTGCATAGGGTGAGCTGCTTTAAATACCTGGGAGTCCACATCCCAGAGGATCTGACATGGACAACACTGGTGAGGAAGGCAAGGCAGCGCCTTTACCACCTCAGGCATCTGAGGAAATTCAGAGTCTCTCCGAGGATCCTTCAGTGCTTCTACTCTGGGGCTGTAGAAAGCATCTTGCCTGGCAACATCACAATCTGGTTTGGGAACTGCTCTGCCCAGGGCAGGAAGCCTCTGCAGAGAGTAGTGCGTTCGGCCGAACGCACTATGGGAACTACACTCGCCCCCCTGCAGGTCCTATACATCATAAGGTGCAGATCCAGAGCCTGCAACATTATGGGGGACCCCTACCACCCCAGCAACGGTCTGTTCCAGCTGCTACGGTCAGGCAAACGCCTCCGCTGTCATGCTGTGAAAACAGAGGAGATGCGACGGAGGTTCTTCCCACAGGCCATCAGGACTGTAAACTCTTACCTCACCAGGGACTCATTTACTGTTGTGTTGTGTCTTTTTTAAATTACTGCTTTTTCTCCTAACATGTAAATACTGATTCTGTTCTATTCTGTCCTGTAGTTTTTGCACAGTCCGCAGGCATTGCCACTTTCATTTCAATGCACATCTTGTATGTGTATGTGACAAATAAACTTGACTTGACGCACCCTTCTGCTAAATCTAACATACATTTTGGTGGAGGCAGACATTGAACAGGCCAACACAGTAATTGATCTATTGAGGAAAGTGAAATGGAAGATCAAGATCTCAAGGGTACACAGAAAGCTGGAGAAACTCAGCGGGTGCAGCAGCATCTAAGGAGCGAAGGAGATAGGCGACGTTTCAGGTCGAGACCCTTCTTCAGACTCCATCTCAAGCTCGGTCACCAACAGCAGTGAACCTTACCCTCCCACTAGCTCCCAGTCCACCTCGTTCACCCCAACTACCTAAAGCAGGCATTTCAGGCGCTGGAAAAGTACCGAGGTAGTCTGCGCAAACATCTCTGTCTGCTTGGAAGGAGCTGCAGATGCTGGTTTACACCGAAGACGGGCACAAAAAGCTGGAGTAACTCAGCAGGACAGGCAGCATCTCTGGAGAGAGTAAATGGGTGATGTTTCAGGGCAAGCTAACAATGATCTACATTTCCTTGATCGCCATTCCCTTTGTCCTATTTTCACACCTTACACTTCTTTATCTATCTATCTGTCTCCCTCTCCCCTGACAGCAGTCTGAAGAAGGGTCTCGACCCAAAACGTCACCCCTTCCTTCTCTCCAGAGTTACTCCAGCATTTTGTGTCTATCTAACCTACAAACCTGTACGTACTTGGAGTGTGGGAGGAAACCGGAGAGCCCGGGAAAAACCCCTGCAGGTCATGGGGAGAACGTGCAAACTCCGTACAGACAGCACTGATCGAACCCGGGTCTCTGGCGTTGTAAGGTAGCAGCTCCACTGTCGTGCCACCGTTCTGCCCAATTAGTTTAGTTTAGAGATACAGCACGGAAACAGGCCCTTCGGCCCACCGGGTCCGCGCCGACCAGCGATCCCCACAGATCCTACACCCAACTAGGGGCAATTTTTACATTTAGCAAGCCAATTAACCTACAAACCTGTATGTCTTTGGAACGTGGGAGGACACCGATGATCTCGGTGAAGACCCAAGCAGGTCACGGGGAGAACGTACAAACTCCGGACAGCAGCGCCCGTAGTCGGGATGGAACCCGGGTCTCTGGCGCTGCATTCGCTGTAAGGCAGCAACTCTACCGCTGCGCCACCGTGACTGCACCATGATTAGTGGAATACTGTTTGAAAAATCCCTGGCCGATGTGTACGGATGCCGGGGAGATAGCTCGGATCCCCACAGGTGCACTGGTAAAGGGCACTGCGAGTACTTACAGTTGATCTCGGACTGCGTCCGCTCTGCTCCTGTATTCTTGTTGGTGGAGCGAATGGTGTGAGGAACCGCTGAGTGGGTCTAGAAAAGAAACAGGGAACAAAAATCTCTTCACCTTTTGCATAATTAACATTGATTAAACTGGAGTGCAGAGAGGATTTAAGAAGAGGTTGCCAAAACTCGAGGGGCTGAGCTATAGGGAGAGGTTGGGCAGTCCTGGACTTTATTCTTTGGAGCACAGGAGGATGAGGAGCGATCTTATGGTGTAGAAAATCATGAGAGTGACTGCACAGCCTTTCTCCCCCCAAGGTTCGGCAATCACCTACCAGAGGACATTGGTTTAAGATGAGAGAGGGAAGATTCGATGAAGGCAGATAAATCCCTAGGGCCTGATGGTCTGCATCCCAGAGTACTCAAGGAGGTGGCCCTAGAAATCATGGTTGCATTGGTGATCATTTTCCAATGTTCTCTCGACTCTGGAATTATAACTGACTGGAGGGTAGCCAATGTAACTCCACTTTTTAAGACAGAAAACAGGGAATTATAGACCAGTTAGCCTTACATGGATAAGGAGGACCAGTGGATGTGGTGTATCTGGACTTTCAAAAAGCCTTTGACATGGTCCCACACAAGAGATTAGTGTGCAAAATTAGAGCACATGGCATTGGGGGTAGGGTATTGACATGGATAGAGAACTGGCTGCCAGACAGGAAGCAAAGGGTAAGAATTAACAGGTCATTTTCAGAATGGCAGGCAGTGAATAGTGGGGTGCCTCAAGGCTCGGTGCTGGGACCCCAGTTATTTACAATATATATATTAAGGATTTAGACGAGGGAATTAAATGTGACATCTCCAAGTTTGCGGGTGACACAAAGCTGGGTGGCAGTGTGAGTTGCGAGGAGGATGCTATGAGGCTGCAGGGTGCTTGGATAGGTTGGGTGAATGGGCAGATGCAGTATAATGTGGATAAATGTGAGGTTATCCAATTTGGTGGCAAGAGCAGGAAGGCAGATTATTATCTGAATTGGGTTCGGAAGAGGGGAGGTACAACGAGACCTGGGTGTGCTTGTACACCAGTCACTGAAAGTAAGCATGCAGGTACAGCAGGCAATGAAGAAAGCTAATGACATGTTGGCCTTCATTGCGAGTGGATGTGTGTTTAGGAGCAAGGAGGTCCTACTGCAGTTGTACAGGGCCCTGGTGAGATCGCACCTGGAGCATTGTGTGCAGTTTTGGTCTCCTAATTTGAGGAGAGACATTATTGCTATTGAGGGAGTGCAGCGTAGGTTCTCCAGGTTAATTCCCAGGATGGCGGGACTGACAAATGATGAAAGAATGGGTCGACTGGGCTTGTATTCACTGGAATTTAGGAGGAGAGGGGATCTTATAGAAACATATAAATTCCTTGGGGGAGTCCAGAACCAGGGGGTCACAGTTTAAGAATAAAGGGTAGGCTATTTAGGACTGAGATGAGGAAAAACCTTTTTCACCCAGAAAGTTGTGAATCTGTGGAATTCTCTGTCACGGAAGGCAGTGGAGGCCAATTCACTGGATGTTTTCAAGAGAGTTAGATTTAGCTCTTAGGGCTAAAGGAATCGGGATATGAGGAAACAGCAAGAACGGGGTACTGATTTTAGATGATCATAATGAATTGCGGTGCTGTCTCAAAGGGCCTACTCCTGCACCTATTTTCTATGTTTCTATTTAATAAGAATCTGAGGGGCACCTTTTTCATTCAGAGGGTGGTGGGTATATGGAACGAGCTGCTAGCAGAGGTAGTTACAGTGGATATTTTGAAGGCATTGATAGATAGATTCTTGATTAGTACTGGTGTCAAAGTTTATGGGGAGAAGGCAGGAGAATGGGGTTGGGAAAGGAGAGATAGATCAGCCATGATTGAATGGTGGAGTAGACTTGATGGGGCGAATGGCCTAATTCCGCTCTTATCAGTTATGATCATAAGAACATTTAACAGAAGCTTGGACAGGTACATGGACAGGAAATATTAGAGGGATAAGGGCCAGACTCAAGCAAATGGGGCTGGCGTAGATGTGGTTGACATGACCGAGGGCCATATTTCTGAGCTGTATGAATCTATGACTATAAAATGAAACCATGCGCATTGCCAATGAACCTTTAGCCTGTCCAGTGTCCCAATAGATAAAAGCAATCACCATCTGAGGCAAGATTCAATTGAACGGTCGGCATGAACATAGAGGGCCAAGGGGACTGTATCAGTGCTGTATCACCAGGGATCTATTAGCAGGAACATTACTGCATAGCTGGCATTAAATTGTTCCAAATCCAGGATTCAGGAAAGTTATTGTCATGTGTTCCAATGACATTCTTGCTTTGCTTCAGCACAACAGAATATAGTAGGCATAAATACAGAACAGATCAGTGTGTCCATATACCATTATATAAATATATACACACATGAATAAATAAAACAGATAAAGTGCAAATAAACAGATAATGGGCCATTAAAGTTCAGTTTTGTTCGAGCTGAGTTTAATAGCCTGATGGCTGTGGGGAAGTAGCTATTCCTGAACCTGGACGTTGCAGTCTTCAGGCTCCTGTACCTTCTACCTGAAGGTAGCGGGGAGATGAGTGTGTGGCCAGGATGGTGTGGGTCCTTGATGATGCTGCCAGCCTTTTTGAGGCAGCGACTGCGATAGATCCCCTCGATGGTAGGGAAGTCAGAGCCGATGATGGACTGGGCAGTGGTCACAACTTTTTGCAGTTGTAAACACTGGTGGCGGCCGTTTTCTTTTCGGATTACGTCTTGGAATAGCTGAGTGAAGCTTTAAGCCGCACGGCTGTGTCGTTGGGTATTCTTGAGCTCAGACTCTCAATATTTGTCTTCTCGCTCAGCTTTTTACTTCAGCCTTCTAAGTGCACGAATCAATAGGCCTGATTTATTGACAGATACATTGAACATTGATTTTGAGTTCTATCTATCGTAAAATTAAAAGTTAGTTTATTTTGCTTGGATAGTACACACATCTGGTATATCTGATCTGTTTGGACAGCATGCAAAACAAAGCTTTTCACTGTACCTCAGTACGTGACAACAAGAAACCTATAAATCAAGTCGGCAACATTGAAATGGATTGAGAAGGCTTGGGAAGACCCGAGGCTTTGTGATGAAACTGTTGGATGAGTATCACAGTTTGAGGCAGCGACTGCGAGAGATCCCCTTAATGGTAGGGAGGTCAGAGCCGATGATGGGCTGGATAGTGTTTACTACTTTTTTGTAGTCTTTTCCGCTCCTGGGCGCTCAAGTTGCCGAACCATGATAGGCTGGTGGCGATCTGAGTTGTTGTGGGCAACTGTGGTAATATTTGCAGTAGACAGTGAGCACACAGCCATATTGAGCTTTCCATGTTAGCATTTGAGCCAACATGGCTGGCCTGATTCAGGCTGGAGACTGCCAGGGCACTTGGACCTGGTGTGACACCAGTCTCACCTGCCCATATTCTACACCGGTTGTCCTTGCAATTCCTCCTCTGGTCAAACAAAGAGCTGTCTGGGTACTTTGTGTCCTTAATACATCTATTGACTTCTATTCAGCCTTATACTTCAATCTAAATAGTGTGGCAGTTCATAAAGACAAAACTTGTACGCAGTGCGATGTATCCTACCTCGAGGTCATCCTCATCCGGCTCATTGAAAATATGGTGATTTTCAGGGTTATTGACTTTATCCAACAAATCCACAGCCAATGACCTGTTCAAGCCCGACTGTGTTAAAAATGCGTGCTGAAGGAAGCAAATATAATTCAAAATTGTCAGAACAGTACATAGAATGATGGATAGAGGACATGTACATTACGTGGCTCGGTATTTATTACTTCTATACTCAGCAAATGAAATGTGAAATGCCCTTGCCAAGAATTGCAGCACAGTTTGAAGGCTGCAAGGAATCCCCGTCGCCTCCAGTTACAACAGCACTGGTCATTGAAATGCTGACAGCAACAAGGGCCTGTAGACAGCTCAACAGTCCAGTCCTCTCCCAAATTTACAGTCGTGTACATCAGCAGTATAGCAATAGAACCCATGATCTGAACTGGATACAACATTTGTTTTTTGTACTCACTTATCAAACAAGGTACTTTAGAAAGACAAAAAGGTTCTGCCATATATAGTGAAGCTATTTACCCAGGAAATTACAGAGTTCAGTTCAGTTACAATTAAATGTAGTTGATTGTCATGTGTACAGTTAAAAAGCTTTTGCTGCGTGCTATCCAGTCAGCGGAAAGACAATACACGACACTATTAAACGGCCTGTCCCACTGTACGAGTTAATTCAAGCGCTCTCCCGAGTTCAAAAAAAAAATCAAACACGTCGCAAATACATAGAATGTATGTAGCGGGTATGTCGGAGCTCGGGACGTCTCTTAGCGGCTCGTAACGCTAACTGCAGGTACTCGGGAAACGCGGTAAGCTCGTGAAGACTCATGAAGATTTTTCAACATGTTGAAAAATGTCCACGAGAGCCCCGAGTACTTACGAGCGGCCATTACCGTAATTATCCGAGTTCGAATCAGGGGAAACTCGGGAGAATTCTTGAATTAGCTCGTACAGTGGGACAGGCCTTTAACTGTGTATAGATACATGACAAGGGAATAACGTGTAGTGCAAGGTAAAGCCAGCAAAGTCTGATCAAGGATGGTCCGAGGGTCATCAATGAGGTAGATAGTAGTTCAGCACTGCTCTCTAGTTGTGGTAGGACGATTCAGTTGCCTGATAACAGCTGTCTCTGAAACTGGAGGTGTGCGTTTCCACACTTCTATATCTTTTGCCTGATGGGAGAGGGGAGAAGAGGGAGTGGCCAGGGTGGGACATATGGATATCCCCTGACATCAGTCTGAAGAAGGGTCTCGACCCGAAACGTCGCCCGTTCCTTCTCTCCAGAGATGCTGCCTCACTCGCTGAGTTACTCCAGCATTTTGTGTCTACCTTTACTTAAGTTGCAAGATGAGAGGCAAGAAGCAGAGCAGATGAGAGGAAGAATATTTAATGAGCGGTTGGTGTCTAGAACATGCTGCATGTAAATAAGCACTTGAATTGCCAAGGCACTGAAGGTAATGGACCAAATGTGGGATTAGAAGCGTCTCGACCCGAAACGTCACTAATTCCTTCTATCCAGAGATGCTGTCTGTCCCATTGAGTTACAGTACTTCAGCATTTTGTGTCTATCTTCAATGTAAACCAGCATCTGCAGTTCCTTCCTACACGTTAGAATCCATAAGTGCAAATGGTCAACATGGATGTGGTGGGCAGAAAGGCCTGTTGCCATGCTGAATGACCCGCTCAGAGTGATAGCTTCAAGTGGCAGAGGGGAGGGGATGGGAGGAGGAGCGGGAGGATTGTGTTTTCCGTGTTTCTGCAGCCACACGGTTTTGTGCGGCTGATGTGGGCAGCGCGGTGGCATAGCTGCCTCACGTCCCCGGCAAGTTCAATGTGACTGCGGTGCTGTCTGTCTGTGTGGAGTTTTCACATTCTCTCTCTCTCTCTCTCTCTCTCTCTCTCTCTCTGTGTGACCACCTGGGTTTCCATTATCAACGACAAGCCACTTACCGTCAGCAGCTTCTCAGCCGTCGGCCTTCTCTTTGGGTTTTTTGTCAGTGCTATTTTGAGAAAAGCATGGAATGTTGCAGACCTGAAAAGAACAACGTTTGTTTAATATCTCGACTGAATTCTGGCAACTTGACATAAATTCTGGTACCATGGGTGTTCTTTTTGTGGCCTTAAACTACAATTGCTGCTTCCACAGTTAAACAGTAGGCAGAATAAATACCTAATGTTTGTAGGCCACAAACTCTTTGAATCACTTCCCTCTGGAAGGCGACTCCGGACTGTCAAAGCTGCCACAGCCGGACATAAAAACAGTTTTTATCCACCAGTAGTTGCTCTACTCAACAGCCAAAAATCTGTAGCCTCCCTTTGATCTGGTATTCTGTTGGTTCGCATGCTTGATCAATGGTGTTTTATCATTAATGTTTTCTTATTATGAATGTTTAGTGTTTTCCGAGTCATTCGTAACTGTCGCTGTTGTTTTATTTTGTGGGTGGAGCAGCACGGCAAATTCCTTGTATGTGAATACTTGGCCAATAAACTTACTTACTAATGTGCATAGCAATTGTCAGGCAGTACATTCCAGTTTGTAACCACCCTTAGTGAAAGAGAATTCTTCCTCTTCCACTCAATCTCTTACTCCTCACCTTGAACCTACGCCATCACTCTTGGGCACCTTTACCATGGGAAAAGGCTCATATTATCTCTCCCCCCCCCCCCCTCCCTCCTATGCACATTATAAACTTGTCTCCCTTCAGCCTCCTCAGCTCCAAGGAAAACAAACCCGGTTTACCCAGTCTCCCCTCACACCCGAAGCACCCTGGTGGCCCTGCACTCTCTCAATGGTACTTTGTGGTCACAGGTCCAATGCAGTCATGTCCTCCTGTCAGTGCAGTGCACAACTGCATACATTCCTTTGTATACACTGGAATTTAGAAGGATGAGAGGGGATCTTATTAAAACATATAAGATTATTAACAGTTTGGACACGCCAGAGGCAGGAAACATGTTCCCGATGTTGGGGGGAGTCCAGAACCAGGGGACACACTTTAAGAATAAGGGGTAGGCCATTTAGAAGGAAACATTTTTTCACCCAGAGAGTTGTATGGCTGTGGAATTCTCTGCGTGCTTTCAAGAGAGAGTTAGATAGAGCTCTGAAGGATAGCGGAGTCAAGGGATATGGGGAGAAGGCAGGAATGGGGTACTGATTGTGGATGATCAGCCATGATCACAGTGGATGGCGGTGCTGGCTTGAAGGGCTAACTGGCCTACTCCTGCACCTATTGTCTATTTACCTGCATTCTAACTCATGGTCTGTAATAGCTGTAGCAAGAGCTCCCTTCATCTCATTCCTCCTTCTCTCACCCGCCTTGTGCAGATGGCATTGAAGAATGAAAGCATGAACCACCAGACACAGGAACAGCTTCTTCGCTGCTGCTATCAGGACAGCTTCTTCCCCTCAGTTATCAGGCTTCTGAGAGATCCTTCCATAAGTTTGAGTACCATCTGATTCACCTCTACCCCATTGTAGACATCGGACTTTGTCTCTGGAACTGATGCACTACAATGCTGAGAACAACATTCTGCACTCTGTATCTCTCCCTTTGCTCTAACTATTGTACATTAGTTTAGTTTATCAGGTACAATGAAGAGCTTTTTTGTTGCGTGCTATCCAGTCAGCTTGAGTTTGACTTGATTGTATCTACGTATAGCATTAGAGGACCTGATGGGACCAAGTGCAATACAAAGCTTTTCACTGCACCATGGATCAGGTAACAGTAATAAACTTAAACCTGCTCTTACATTCCATAAACGTGCTGGAGTAACTCTCTGGAGAACATTAGTAGGTGACGTTTTGGTTCGGGCCCTTCTCCAGACTTGCATTCGCATGGCCCGGTTGATGGAGACAAGTAATGGGTACCAAAGATCCTATAGCAAGCAAGATAGTCCACTCGTCGAAAAAGACGTAGTACGGTCATGGGCAGATTCATGGGCAATTTTCGGCCCCATTTCCGTAACCGGCTTCCGTCTCCGCACCAAAGATCCCGTCACAGCGGAACAAAGATACTAGTGCGGAGACGGAAGCCGGCTACGGAAACATCCTCGTAAAAATAAAAGTTCTTTGGTAAACATCTTCTCCTCATTTTCAGAATTATAATTTATTAACACAAACTGTTCCCCCGCAATGGTGATTACACTGCGGGTCGGGTCAGGTCGGGTCGGGTTACTGAAATGGATGAAAAAAAGGCCCACGTCCCGCACTACACGTCAGCCCATTGCATTTAGCAGGAGTGGTCTATCTTGCCCCGCTATAGGATGTTTGATGCGTACAACACCTTCACCATTCCACCTGCCTGTGCTGCCACCTTCAGGGCCAGATGAACATGTACACCAAGCTTCCTTTGGGCCTCAATACTCCCCATGGCTGACCATTCAAGGCTGATGGCCTTAATTGATGCCACACCACAAATACATCATCTGTCACTTGTACCAGAATTAAATTTCACCTGACATTGCCCTGACCAACTTACAAGCCCATCATTATGCATGGCAGCAAACAGCGTGACGATAACTCGTAGTTTAATTCATTGTCACGTGTACCCAGGTTTAGTTTAGTTTAGAACTACAGCATGCAAACAGGTCTTTCGGCCCATCGGTTTTTGTCGCGTGCTATCCAGTCAGCAGAAGGACAATACATGGCTACAATCGAGCCGTTCACAGTGTATAGATACACGATAAGGGGATAGTGCAGGGTAAAGCCAGCAAACTCCGATCAAGGATAGCCCAAGGGTCTGTGGGAGTAGAGGTTTAAGAGTGTGGAGCGATTGTAATGTGTGATTGTAGGTCTGCGTCTGTGGCTAGCACACAAATAGTCGCCATAAACTAAACTAATATCATTCTGTATCCTTCAACTAACCTCCTCAATACCGCACACCAATTTCATATCATCTGCAAACTTATTAATCATATCTCCTATGTTCATATTTAAGTAAGTAAGAGTAAGTTTATTGGCCAAGTATTCACATACAAGGAATTTGCCTTGGTGCTCCGCCCACAAGTAACAACATGACATGCAGTGACGGTTACGAATGACTCGGAAAACACTAAACATTAATAATAATAACACATTAATGATAAAACACCATTGATCAAGCGTGTGAACCAACAAAATACCAAAGGCTACAGATTTTTGGCTGTTGAGTAGAGCTACTACTCATGGATAAAAGCTGTTTTTATGGCCGGCTGTGGCAGCTTTGACAATCCGGAGTCGCCTTCCAGAGGGAAGTGATTCAAAGAGTTTGTGGCCAGGGTGAGAGGGGTCAGAGATGATCTTGCCCGCTCGTTTCCTGGCCCTTGCAGTGTACAGTTCATCAATGGGGGGGAAGGTTGCAGCCAACAACCTTCTCAGCTGATCGGACGATTCGCTGCAGCCTCCGGGTGTCGTGCTTGGTGGCTGAGCCAAACCAGACCATGATGGAGAAGGTGAGGACAGACTCTACGATGGCTGTGTAGAATTGGACCATCATTGCCTGTGGCAGATTGTGCTTCCTCAGCTTGTATTGCACATTGTTAATGTACAATACAAACAGCAAGAGTCCCAGCACCAATGTCCCTGAACTCTGCTGGTCACGTGCCTCCATTCATAAGAGCAACACCTCCTGGAGAACAGGCAGTCCTCATTCCAAGAATCAATCTATTAAACCTATTTACAAGTCCCCATCCTAGATAAGAACCTCCTTCCATAAGATCTGTGGTGAGTGGTGAGTCTCTGGAATTCTCTGCCACAGAAGGTAGTTGAGGCCAGTTCATTGGCTATATTTAAGAGGGCGTTAGATGTGGCACTTGTGGCTAAAGGGATCAGGGGGTATGGAGAGAAGGCAGGTACGGGATACTGAGTTGGATGATCAGCCATGATCACATTGAATGGCGGTGCAGGCTCGAAGGGCCGAATGGCCTACTCCTGCACCTATTTTCTATGTTTCTATGTCTATCTGGACCACACCCGGTGTTGCCAGCTGTGGCTTCACCAAACCTCTTTGGAGCAATTATAGGAGAAACTCACCACTTCATTTTATCTTTCAGCTTGGGTGGTTGGAATCCACTCTTACTCATCAAGAACAGTGCTCTGTGGGCGGAAGCAGAATCAGAGTGACGTTCAGCTTCCAGTCGATTGACACATGCACCAGTGCTGTGAGGTGCAGGTGCAATGAAAAACACACTTGCAGCAGTATCACAGGCACATCCCTTCAGACAGCACACAAATTGTACAGAAATCACACAGAATAATGCCATTTATAAAGCCAGTGGATTGCAAGGCATAGAATGTAAGAAAAGGGCAAACCAGCAAAACAT
Source organism: Raja brachyura (assembly GCA_963514005.1). The sequence goes on along the minus strand of OY740789.1, from coordinate 79,073,503 downwards.
TTAGCAAAACAAACGTCAACATACAAATCAGCTCCCGCTCGAAGAATCCATTCAGCACAATCCCTGCTCCGACCCCTACCCCTCACGTCCCCACCACAGATTCCCCACATGTGGCAAGAACATTTATTCCAAAGTGTATAAAGATATTCTCCTTTTCATCTGTTGGGGTCTTTGTTTTACTCTTTTGCTGGAGTGAAATGGGACACAATTGGTGGACTTGACAAGGGAGATACAAGGTGGATAGGGCATTTAGACTCTCTGAAGACTTCAAATAAGATTGAACGAGAGTGCTGCAGAAACTCAGCGGGTGAGGCAGCATCTGTGGAGAGAAGGAATTGGCGACGTTTCGGGTCGGGACCCTTGCCCAAGGACGAGTGCTATATATGATATTCACGATATATTCATGATTTGGATGAAGGGACTAAACTTCCAATCTGAAAAATGTCTCCCCATTCAGAGACAGACACAAAATGCTGGAGTAACTCAGCGGGTGCAGCAGCATCTAAGGAGCGAAGGAGATAGGCGATGTTTCGGGTCGAGACCCTGGAATGGGTGACGTATTGGGTCAAGGCCCTTCTTCAGACCGCGAGATTTCAGATCAATTCAGAGATGTGTCTTCTTTTTAAAAATATATTTTTTATTAGAAGCATATACATATCATAACCAAAACACGATTTGTTTACCAGTTACATATTAACACAGCTTCTGTTTATTTGTTATAGATTTGTTTGAAAGATAGAGCTATAGAGATTTGTCTTCTGTTTTGTGAGCTGTCTAATCTCCCAACTCTTACTGTTGAAAACGCATTCCTGAGCAGCGCGGAAACAGGCCATTCGGCCCACAGGGTCTGCGCTGACCAGCGATCCCCGCACATTAACACTATCCTACACCCACTAGGGACAATTTTTACATTTACCAAGCCAATTAACCTACAAACCTGTACGTCTTTGGAGTGTGGGAGGGAACCGAAGATCTCGGTAAAAACCCACGCAGGTCACGGGGAGAACATACAAACTCCGTACAGGCAGCGCCCGTAGTCGGGATGGAACCCGGGTCTCCGGCGCTGCATTCACTGGAAGGCGGCAACTCTACCGCTGCGCCACCGTGAGCGCAGGTCCGGTTGGCCATTTACATAGTTAGCAGCGCTCTCCAAAATGGAATACCTCATGGGGTGCAGGTCAAACATTGGAGGCTGCAGCTCCGCCAGCTCAATGGCTGTGATGCCCACCGCCCAGATGTCACACAGCTGGTTGTATCCACCGTTCTTCTCGACCGCAGCAACCTCCGGAGCCATCCTGGAAAAACAGGCATCGCCTCAGACTCAACAAAACGGACCAAAGACCAGAAATAACCTGTGGCTGAATGTCAACTTACTGTTGGTTCAACAGAAAGATACGTGTGCCAGCAGAAACAGAACGATTATAAATTGGAGTTTATAAAGTTAGAACTCAAAAATACAACACAAAATGGCATGAAGTTGTATTTATTAACATACAACTAACATTGAACACTTCATTAGTCCAGCAGGCATGGATGTTTAAACACCACAAGTGTAGATTCCAGACCTACAACATGGTGGTGTCTTTAATCAAATTAATTTATTCATCCTCTGAGTGGAACTTTATATATGGTGTAGAAAGGAACTGCAGACGCTGGTTTACACCGAAGACAGACACTAAATGCCAGAGTAACTCAGCGGGACAGGAAGTATCTCTGGGTGATGTGTGTTGGTTGGAGACCCTTCTTCAGACTGAGAGTTGGATGAGGGAGATAGGGATATGGAAGGGTAAGGCGTGAAAACAATAGATCAAAGGGGCGTAGATGCAGGGAAAGCGTAGAATAGATCATTGGTAGGTTGGGGAAGGTGACACGAAGCATACAGAGATTAAATGTAATCAGGAGGACAGTCAAACTGGTCGGAGAACTAGGATGGGGGAGGGATAGAGAGAGAGGGAAAGCAAGGGTTAAAGTTAGAAGTCAATGTTCATACCACTGGGGTGTAAGCTGCCCAAGCGAAAGACGAGGTGCTGTTCCTCACATTTGCGCTGGGCCCCACTCTGACAATGGAGGAGGCCCTGGGCAGAAAGGCCAGCGTGGGAATGGGAAGGGGAGTTAGTGTTTAGCAACCGGGAGATGATGTAGGTTTAGGCAGGCTGAGCGGAGGTGGTCAGTGAAACAATCACCAAGCCTGCACTTGGTCTGAACGCATGTCCAGTGCTGGAGATGTTTGTCCCACCATATGCATTAGAGGAATGAGTGCAGCTGCCGTCATTGGCTTTGAGGTACATACACCAGGAGGCACAAGTGAATGTTCTTACCAGTAAGGGGTTCCAATGAAGGACTTCCTCTTGGCAATGGTTGCCGTGATTTTTGCCGCCACACCAAAGTCAGCTGAAACGCAAAATCAAAGTACATTCACTCACTGTTCTCTGGATGCGAGGAAAAACACCAATGATCGGTAAAGTCAACATATAGGGTAATATTATAGTGGGGATGGTGATGGCCACTTGTCTTAATCACCCAAAAGGACCAAGAGGTTTAGAAGATAGATTTATTTTATTTTAACACCATTTTTAATTGGCACCATCCACAGGGAATCTGTGGTGTTCAAAGGGGCAAGCTGTACAATAATTCAGAGGAATTAACTTTCAGAGTGACCAATGCAGGGAATAAAGGGCGTAGTGGTAGAGCTACTGCCTTGCAGCACCAACGTCCCGGCTTCCATCCTGACTACGGGTGCTGTCTGTACGGAGTCTCCAAGTTCTCTCTGTCACCTGCCTGAGTTTTCTCCGAGATCGATTTCCGCCCACACTCCAAAGACGCACAGGTTTGTAGGTTAATTGGCTTGGTATAAATGTAAAATGTAAATTGTCCCAAGTGTGGTTAGGATAGTCTTAGTGTGTGGGGATCGCTGGTCGGTGCGGACTCGGTGGGCAGAAGGGCCCGTTTCCGCGCTGTATCTCTAAACTAAAAATGTGACATGCAATGATTATACAGAGAGTAAAGATTGGGATTACTTTTAATCTAGGAAGTATTATAGTTATAAAACTATTTGGAAGTGTTCTGAGAGCATGAAGTTACACTTCTAAATTTATTTTTTGTTCCGTGGCTAATTTGTAAAAACGAGGTCCAAAAACATTCTGCAACCCAATGGATTCAACGTTTCAATACTGCTACAGATTTCATTCAAACAAACATAGCCATGGTTCAAAGGTTCATTGAATGAGCCATTCCCTGTGGCTATGAACGCACGGGTAGCTCACCTCATGGAAAAAGGAGCATTTATTGACAGCAAATCTGGATTAGATAATAGTATTTATACCATTTGTCAATTCTGCATGAAGCCAACATATTACTGGGACCACATGTAGTTCCACGCCCATCCAATGCTGCCAACCACGTGGGCAATGGGAAACAAGGCAACTGGTCACAATTTGTTTCATCAATGTTTGTATTTTTCCTGCTCTAATTGGAGACTGACTCTACTTTACCTGGCCAAATACAATCAACCTGGGGAATCCGATCCGAGTGGAGGCCTGGGATCAAACACCTACTCTTTTAAATGAGCGGCTCGGTGGCATAATCTAGAGGGGTGCGGGTAATGTACTTTAAAGTATTTGAGTTATTTTTTTAATTGTTTATTAAATTATAACTGGGGTCCAGAAACTGCGCATTAATTTAAACCAAGGTACACTATTTCAAAGGTTTTATAATCTCCACGTTGTCTTTCTCCAAAACGACTCTTCAATCATCATCTAATGGGACAGCTACAATGAATGGAGGGGGCAGACATTATAATGCAGCAGGCATGGCACTGAGGCACAGCGGTAGAGTTGCTGCCTTACAGCACCAGAGACCCAGCTTCGATCCTGTCTACGGGTGCTGTCTGTTTGGAGTTTGTCCGCTCTCCCCGTGACCAGCGTGGGTTTTCTCCGGTTTCTTCCTACGCTCTAAAGACGTACAGGTTTGTAGGTTAACTGGCTTGGTATCATTGTAAATTGCCCCCAGTTTGTGTGTCGGATGGTGCTGGTGTGCGGGGATCACTGTTCTTCGTGGAGTCCGTGGGCCAAAGGGCCTGTTTCCGCGCTGTACTTCTAAACTAAACCGAAAAAAAAATCTACAAAAGTTCATTTATGTATCAGTCACTCCACAAATGATTTTGGTCTCATTTGTCTTTCCACTTTCCAGCTGAAACATCCAACATACAAGCAACCTGAAAACACTCCGTCACCTGGGGAATGCATCCCCATCTGCCCTCGCTGCACATTGACAGAACATTTAGACTCCACTTCATCGCCAAATACCACAACCGGGTCACTGGGCCTGATTGATTCAACACATCCCTGACTGCATAACTTAAGCGTTCTAAAAATGATTGCCATCCTACAGCAGGGAGCATAACTGTTGCCTTTGGTGAATCAAGGAGGATGATACAACAGCAACATGCTCGCTGGGCTCCAGTTGAAGCCAAACTCAGACTCCTTTGTGAATGTCTCTCTCCTATTTTAATTTCCAAAAGTTTACCTTGTGAAAGTTTGGACAAGAGGTCAGAATGTTTACGGGCCTGTCCCACTTTCACCACGTTTTTTTACTTGTGGACATTTTGCATCAGGCTAGAAAAACGCCCCGACCTACTTGACGCCACGAGCACCTACGACTAGCATCACGACCTCCCAAGACCTACCTACGACCTCGTGACGACCATGCTGCCAGTACGAGTCAAGGGCAAACTCGGCAGAGGTGGTGAAAGTGGGACAGGCCCTTGCAACATTGTTGATGGTCTTGCATGTATTTTGGTAATAACTGGTTTATGAAAGTGTTATTTTTTGATAAGTAGGTTTAGCATCATCGGGGTAATCACCAGTTCTCAAGTTAAGTCTACAGTTTATTTCAGTCTAATGAAATATGAATCATTGGCCCTGAATCTGTGCAATACATCACTGGCGGTGCATTTTGAGGGTTTTTTTCTATAAACTTCCTTTCTTTGTTTCCCCAAGACATGAAAACCATAATCACACAGAAATAAATGAGCTGAAATCAAGAGTCGTGCATGATCAACGTTGCCTTGTCAGTTCAAGAGGTAGCAGATTTGGTAAAGGTTCTGAAGGCCGAGCCATAATACTCACCTAACTTTACATCTCCATGGTCTGTCAGTAAAATGTTGGCACCCTGCGGAAGAGAGTGCAGTTTTACAGGAGACGTACATGAATATTTAAGGTCAGTTCTTTGATTGGCCTACCACAGCCGAGAGTGGCGTCCAATCACGGCTAACACCACTGCTGGCTCTTGTTTGCTGAGCTTTCCACAGCCAAGCACACTCCGTCAATTAGTTCTTTTACACTCAAATCAACTAGATTGATATCAAGTGGCACGGCGAGAAGAGTTGCTGGCAGGCAGAGCTTCCAGCGCCAGAGTCGCGGGTTCGATCCCGGACGCGGGTGCTGCCGGTACGAAGTTTATACTTCCACAGTGACCGCGTGGGTTTCCTCCGAGATCTTCTGTTTCCTCCCACACTCCAAAGATGTGCAGGTTTGTAGGTGAAATGGCTAGCTATAAACATAAAATTGTCCCTAGTGTGTGAAGGGTGGTGCTAGAGTGTGGGGTGGCTGGACGATGCGGACTCGGTGGATCGAAGGGCCAGTTTCCGCGCTGCCTAAACTAAACTATAGCTTGACTTTAATCAAAAATGTTTTAAAAATGCTCACAAATGTTAGCAAATAAAAAGTAACCTCGCTCACCTTGATGTCTCGGTGCATTTTTCCTTTGCTGTGTAAATAACCCAGACCCTACAAAGTAAGTTTGATATTGTTATTGGCATCAAATAATGACGGAAAATACAGTTTCAGACAAGGACACCCATTTGTCTCCGCTTAGCCCACAAAAAATAACAGTTCCTCATGTTTATTTTACAATGGTTTCCGACTTCATTGCATACAATGCTTGTGATCCTTCCTCCACCCCACTTGCATCTTCCTTCAGCTGCATTTTCAATTCCTTTCGGTTCATTTAACACCTGGCTTTCTGTTAAGTGCATCGACTGCTCCACATTTTGTTGAGTTGCCCATTTGCTCCACACTAGACACCTCTGCCAAATTCCTCATTACAGTCATTAGTAAAGGGTCCCTGGTTAGGCCAGGCTATCGTTTTGTAGAAGGATGCAATACTTATTCTTATTTATCCATAACTGTAAATGAAGGAATACGTCACAATCATAGTGCAATTGTCTGTGGTTATTGTAAAGAATGGTCTCTTACACAACTTATTCACTAGTCAAATACACCGCAGCCCTAGCTGTACGTGGTCTGTCACGGATGCTAGAGAGGGACCCAGGGGTGGGAAGGTCACAATTATACTGGATGGTAAGGGGAGTGGTTAGTGGTGGTTATGTCACTATATTAAAGGTATACACACATATCATCTACAGTTATATTCACAATAGACAATAGGTGCAGGAGTAGGCCATTCGGCCCTTCGAGCCAGCACCGCCATCCAATGTGATCATAGCTGATCATCCCCAATCAGTACCCCGTTCCTGCCTTCTCCCCATATCCCCTGACTCCGCTATCTTGAAGAGCCCTATCTAGCTCTCTCTTGAAAGCGTCCAGAGAACCGGCCTCCACCGCCCTCTGAGGGAGAGAATTCCACAGACTAACCACTCTCTGTGAGAAAAAGTGTTTCCTCGTCTCAGTCACAGCTTTGGCTTTGCTATTAGTCAAGTCAAGTCAAGAGTGTTTTATGTCCCAGATAGAGCAATTAAATTCTTAAGGACCTGTCCGACTTTCACAACCTAATTCACAACCTCTGCCGAGTTTGCCCTGGGCTCATACTCGCAGCATGGTCGCCACAAGGTCGAAGGAGGTTGTGATGCTAGTCGTAGGTACTCGTGCCGTAAAGTAGGTCGGGGCGTTTTTCTAGCCCGATGAAAAATGTCCACTAGTAAAAAAAGGTCGTGAATTAGGACGTGAAAGTGGGACAGGCCCTTAACTCAGCAGGACAACAGAATATGCAAACATAGTATAAACGGGAGAGAAAAAGTTCAGTGTGTATATCTACATATTCACACACTCAATAAATAAACAAATATCGTGCAATAAATAAGTCTGTTGTAGCTCAGAGCTTATTTGTGTCGCGTTTAATAGCCTGATGGCTCTAGGGAAGAAGCTGTCCCTGAACGTTACAGTTCTCAGGCTCTTGTACCTTCTTCCCGGTGGCAACGGTGAAATATGTGCGAATGCTGTTCGTGGATTTCAGTTCAGCATTCAACACCATTATCCCCCAGCACCTGATAAGCAAACTGGTTCCATTGGGCCTCGGCACCCCCATGTGTAACTGGCTACTGGACTTCCTCACTGACAGACCCCAGTCTGTGAGGGTGGGAAATAACACCTCCAACACCATCTCTCTGAGCACCGGCTCCCCTCAGGGCTGTGTCCTGAGTCCACTGCTGTTCACCCTGATGACTCACGACTGTGGTGCCAGGTTTAGTACAAACCACATCATGAAGTACGCAGATGACACAACAGTGGTGGGCCTCATCAGGGATGACAATGAGCTGGCTTACAGGGAGGAGGTGAAACAACTGGTGGACTGGTGCAATACGAACAACCTGATCCTGAATGTCGAAAAAACAAAGGAGGTCATCGTCGACTTCAGGAAAACCCAGCAGTCCCACACCACTTCACATCAATGACAGCGATGTGGAGGTGGTCAGTAGCACAAAGTTCCTGGGGGTGCAGATCACTAACAGTCTGACCTGGTCGAATAACATCTCATCAACAGTTAAGAGAGCGCAGCAGCGGTTGCACTTTCTGCGCCGGATGAGAAGAGCTCATCTCCCCCATCCCATCCTCACCACTTTCTACAGGGGCACCATAGAGAGTATTCTGACCAGCTGTATCTCTGTCTGGTTTGGGGACTGTAGAGCCTCCGACTGGAAGTCCGTGCAGAGAGTGGTGAGGACAGCGGAAAAAATCATCGGGACCTCTCTCCCCTCAATCGGGGATATTGCGACCAAACGTTGCGTGTCTAAGGCCAGCGGTATCATAAAAGACCCCACACATCTCCATCACGGACTGTTCACTCTGATGCCCTCGGGCAAAAGATATCGTAGCATAAAGAGCAGAACATCAAGGTTCTGCAACAGCTTCTTCCCACGAGCCATCAGACTCCTGAATGCCATGTAATGGGCTGCCACCGTTGTCTATTTATCCTTTTATCCTTTTCACCCATGCCTATCCTTCGGTTAATTTATTGTGTTGCACAGGGAGCCAAATGCAACGTAATTTTGTTTGGAACTGCATATATCAATGTATTTCTAAATGACAATAAAGTTTGTTTGACTTTGACTTTGGTTTGACTTGATATCTAACATCATATTATAACATCTAATGACATTAGTTTAATATATCATGACTGTGCATCATCATTAAGGCAACTGGCAACAAATGCTAAATATCCAGTACATTCAGAGACATTGTCATCCTACCTGTAAGGTTTCTCTGCAGATGTAAGCTATGTGCAGTTCCAACAGCGGTCCGGTTACTGGATAAAACAAAACACCCACTTCATTAGTGTGTACGAGTTCACTTTAAGTTTCAAATCCATGAGCAACTCTACTAAAATCAGGTTTTAGTCATTCTCTTTCCTTCCCCTCCCCTGAATTTTTACAAGCTTTTCTCCTCTTAAAGTTCTGGAGGAGGGTCTTTAATGTGAAACATAGATCACCGATGCAACCCAACCCTCTGGATCCATCTTTGCTTCAAGTCTTGCCTCATCCTATAGGACGAGGCAAGACTTAAAGCAAAGAAATAAAATGGTGGATGTATCCAGCGGGTTGGGTTGTATCTGTGTTCTGTGTTTCACATTCAAGATGAGTTATTCCCGCATCTCAAATACTGGAAAACAAGACATTCTGGATTTGAGGGAGATGCATAGTCGTTGCCAGCGACAGACACTGGTCATGTTCACTCCACTTCTGAGCGGCAAGGAAAAAGGCTTGCGTTTAGACGGCCACAAAGAAGCACAAGATGCAATGACTCAGAGAGCTATGTGAAGAACAAAATACAAATGCGACACCAAAAGGGGACTCTATAATTAGGTCCTCTGCAATTAAAGTGAGAGTTGTGAAAGGAGTGTTGCCAGCCAGGGGCTAGAGTGAGGATTAACCGGCAGTTATAGAGGAACTTGGGGAAAATCCAGCTCTTCAAGGCTCATCCAGGCGGTAACAGACAATATGGGAACAGGGAAGAAGTCCTGCAGAAAGCGTCAGTTGTGTAGGATGCAACTGCAGATGCTAGCTTAAACTGAAGACAGACACAAAATGCTGGGTGGACAAAAAATGCTGGAGAAACTCAGTGGATGAGGCAGCATCTATGGAGCGAAGGAAATAGGTGACGTTTCGGGTCGAGACCCTTCATCATGACCGACCATGAAATGGCATCTTGAAAGTATCAGATGTGGGTCAAAGCTGCCATAGCCAGACATTAAAACAACTTTTTTCTACGAGTAATAGCTCTACTCAATAATCAATAACTAAAAATCTGTAGCTTCCTTTTGCTCTGGTATTTTAGTTCATTCACATGTTTAATCGCTAATGCTTTATTATTAATGTTCAATGTTTTATGTGGCATTTCTACTAACAGCCACTGTATATCATGTTGTCACCTGCGGGCGGAGCACCAAGGCAAATTCCTTGTATGTGAATACTTGGCCAAAAAACGTATTCATTCATTCATTCGCAATGTAGAAAGCAGGACACTTGGATCACTGTCCGAACCATTCGCAAAATGGCAGGGGATCAGGAGACAAAGGGATGTTTTGGGGAAAACTGGTTTCTTCTTATTGGAGTGTTAAAGAAGGAACTGCAGATGTTTTACAGGGGTTACATGGTGGGGGGGGGGGGGTGGGGAAGACTGAAGAAGGGTCTCGACCCGAAACGTCGCCCATCTCCTGCGCTCCTTAGATGCTGCTGCACCCGCTGAGTTTCTCCAGCTTTTTGTGTACCCTCTTCTTCTCATTGGATGGGTGCAGCAGTTGTAGGACAGGGTGGAGCTGGGCTGATGGGTGGCTGGGAGTCCAGCCCTGATGGCGAGGCCAGAGAGGGGGGTGGCAAAGACCACAGACAAGAAGAGGGGGAGGGATTAATGCACAGTCTGAATAAAATAAACAAGAAGCGAGAGCATGGGAAAGATTAATGGGAGGGCATCGCCAGACCAGGAACAAACATTTATGGAACTAGCAAGATGATGGTTAACCAGAGAGTGGGGAAATACGCATTTAAATGCGTGCACAGCAAAGCTCAGTGTTTATAACGGAGCAAGGAAGCTGGACCCGGTGGTGGACTGGAAGGAAGCAAACGCCAGGGTTTACAGGATGTAGAAAATCCTGAGAAACTGGAGGTGGAGGGGCTTGAATGGTAGTGCCTATGAAGGATAGGCGCATAACTGCAGAAAGTTTGAATAAATACTGTGGATCGAGATTAAAAAATCAATTACAATGAAAGACCGCGTCTACAGAGCGCCTGATTTAGAGGTGAAACTTACTGAAGAATAGTAACGGAGGATTTTAACCAGAACAGGACATTCAGGTAAAAGCCTGTAACAGAATGTGATTTCTATGATGTAGAAATGTCTTCCTTATCTTAAAAGTCAGTGGGAGGATTTACAAATATATCTAATAATGGTGAGTGAACAAGAACAGATAAGTGGCATAAACAGGAGTCATTGAGGCAGGAGAGAGCCCACGTGTTGTAAGAATGATAACTGTGCGTGCAAGTGTGACAAAAAACAGACCTACAAATGGGAAAGGAGCCAATTTTGACAGGCTTACAACAAAATTTGGGGACACAGAATGAGATATGATAGTGTCAAACAGAGATGCCGATCAACAATGTGAAACATTTGAAGAACATTCAAAGGAGTTCAAGGACAAGCTAAACGCACGAGATTCCATGGATGAATAAAGACATAACAGGAACATTGGAGGGGGAAGGAAATTGCTGATGACCGGGGGCAGAAATCCCGGGGGGGGGGGGGGGGGGGGGCGGGGGGGACATGTCCTCTCTCCTCTCTCTCCCCCCCCCGCGAGACAGTGGGGGTGGGACTGCTGATCGAGGGCGTCAATTGGACGGGAGAGACGCCAGTCAGCAGGCAGTGGGGGCGGGACATGATGATTGAGTGCGATGATTGGAGGAGGGAGGTGTCGGTCAGAGGCGGAAGTAGGGGGGTTTGGACTGAGGATAGAGTGCGGTGATTAGAGGAGGGAGACGTGCCCAGGTCATAGGTCACAAGCGAAAAACACTCTCGGCAGCCCTGGACACAGACCTGCGCCTCATCCGCAGTGAGGATTGATCCCGGGTTTCCGGCTCTGCAACCGCTGCTGAACAGCCACTGGACCATCCCCGTCCCCACCCTAGTGTCCCCCCCCTCCCCCCATGCCCGGGGGGTGGCCAGAGACGTCGGGAGTCATACAGGATCAGTGCCCCCAGGCCCACAGCCAGCGCAGAGAAGCAGCGCTAAATCTAGCTCAACTCTGCCGGTCCCGCCAGGTTAACCTACAGCCCTGCCTGGACTTACGGGAACGACGGCCCAGGCTTACAGCCAGCGCGGAGAAGCAGCGCTAGCTCCACGGCTCCAGACTGGTGTCCCGTCAGTCCAGGCAAGGCTGTAGGTTAACCCGGCGAGACAGGCAGAGTTCAACTGCATTTTGCGTTGGATTGAGCTGTAATTACCATTCACAGGACCCACGGTTGAAGCCTCCGAAGCCTCACGTGCGTGTGCGCATGCATGCGCGGCCATCAAGAAATTATGTCCCCCCCCCATATTTTGATAGCGATTTCCGTGCCTGGCTAGTGATGACACAAAGCTCGGCTCGGTGGACTGCACAGAGGACACGGGGGGGGGGGGGGGGGGGTTGCAGAGAAATACAGGGAGGTGGACGAAGGGGCAAGGACATGGTGAAAGATAAGAGAAATGTGGTCGTTCATTTTGGTCATAAAATAGAAAGGAAGAGCTTTCGGTGGAAAAAATGGCGGGTGATTAATTAATGAATTAGGATGACGTGTTGGCTTTGACGGCAAGAAAATTGAAGCACAAGAATGGGCGCATCTTGCTGAAAATATATCTCAGCCCGAGTCTCCCTAACGAAGGATAGGAACGCTTAAAACAGAAGGACAAGACTCCGTAACGAGGGACAAGAATAGTTGAAACTAAAGGACTACAACAAAAGGTTTACCTGCTCGATCCCCAGGAAGATGGGTTGGTGGCAAGAGGAGAGACAGAGCAGACCAGGAGTTTAGAAAAATGGGGTGTCCTCAATGGACCACACAAAATCTGACGGGTAAAGGTGGACTTGATTATTTCCCCTGGTGAGGCTGTCTGGAACCTGTAGTCTCAGAGTAACGGGTCGGCCATTGCGAGCAGAGACGAGAATAAGTCCTTCTTCCAGCAAATTCGGAATGTTTGGGGGGCCCATGTTGTCGACCTCCCCGTGGTGAGTAAGCCCTGTCGACTGACCTCAGGCAGGTGAACGACAACAAACAGAGGCAGCAGCAGCAGCGCCGCGGTTTGGCGCCAACCCGGAGCATGCGCCCGTTTTAGGGCGGGCACCTACGGATGTCAAACCGGATGGCATCACCCTGCTGGGGACTGCTGCTGCCTCAAATGCAAGAAGAAGATAAATGTTTGGAATTCCCTTCTCAAGTGTTAAATGCTCGATCGGTAAGATTTTAGGAGAAAGTCAGTCAAGGGAGATGGGGTTAATGCAGAAAACGGGGCTGAGGTAAAAGATCAGACATGACCCATCCTGCTGAACAGTAGAGTTGATATTCCTCACATCCTTAAGATCTGACTGGGTCTCTCGCGGGTCCCTGGCGGGAGACCGCTTTTCGGAGCTCCCTCAACGGCTACTTCTCCCGCCCGAATTGCAGGGTTGAAAACGAGCCAGAGCGGGGCCTTACATCGCCCCGGCACGGCTTTAACAGCCGCGGGACTTGCCGTCGCCTGCCGGGGGCTACAACATCAAGACCTGAAGCAGGACCTTACATCGCCCGGCACGGCCTTAACGGCCTCAGGACTTGCCATCGCCCACCGGGGGCTACAACATCAAGACCCGAAGCAGGACCTTACATCGCCCGGCACGGCCTTAACGGCCTCGGGACTTGCCATCGCCCGCCGGGGGCTTTAACAGCGGGAGAAGAATGGAAAACAGGGGAGAGACAATGACTTTGCCTTCCATCACAGTGAGGAGGAGATTGTGAATTGTGTTAATTGTGTGTCTTGTTCATTGTTTCTTCTTGCTGTATGACTGCAGAAACCAAATTTTGTTTGCACTTCATTTGAGGTTCAAATGACAATAAACGGTATTGCATTGTATTGACGAAGGAAGGCCGTCATCTGAACCACGGGGGAGTGAATGGGCAGTGTGGAGTGTCGGTAGGAAGTGCAGATGTTCGTTTGCACCGAAGATAGACACAAACTGCTAGAGTAACTCAGTGGGACAGGGCGCACCTCTGGAGAGAAGGAATGGGTGACGTTTCCGGTCGAGACCCATCTTTGTTCAGCGGAAATCAAACCAAAATGCTTTCAGTCCATTCACAAGAAAAGAACATTCAATGGTCAGCTGCAAGAGATGGCGGCCAAGCAGCTTGGGTGTAAATCATTTCTGATACTCAGAACATTAACATGTATTTCTGATCGAAGCAGATACTTCCCTCCCTGTGCACTGTCAGAATTCAGAGGGTTTTCTTTTATTCGGCTAGCATATTAATTTTTTAAAAAGTACAACAAAAAGCCAAGAAGAGCAATTGATGAAAAGCTTGGGGATAAGAAAGGTGACAGGAAACCACAGTGGTGTTGGAGGGGAGGGGAAGCCGAGGGCTTGAGGGCGAGTGGGGAAGGTTCAAACAACATACCATGGTACGTATCCTGGAGAGATCCACCCCCGCAGTATTCCATACAGATCCACAGCTTCTCACGGCTAGACAAAATTAAAAATACCTTTTAGAAAATGTACACAAAAAAGTGCTGGAGTAACTCAGCAGGTCAGGCCACATCGCTGGAGAACGTGGACAGATGGCGTTTCAGGTCGGAATCCTTCTTCAGACTGCTTGGAGTTGGGGCGGGAGAAAGCTGGGATAGAGATATTTGGAGATACAGTGCAGACAAAGGCCCTTCGGCCCACCAAGTCCGTGCCGACCAGCCAATCCTGCACCCTAACCCCACCCTATATGCATCAGGGACAACATGTCAATTAACACCAGCACGTCTTTGGAGTGCGGGAGGAAACCGAAGATCGCGGAGAGAACCCACGCCGGTAATGGGGAGAACGTACATACTCCGTACAGACAGCACCCACAGTCAGGATCAAACTCGAGTCTCTGGCGCTGTAAGGCAGTAGCTTTACCGCTGCGACACTGTGCTGCCTACCTGGGGCTGGAGGGAGTATGATAGGGTGGAGGGGAGGGACAAAGCCAGGCAATTAATAGTTGGATATAGATGTGGCTGGTTAGAGACAGACAGAGCAACTCAGCGGGGCAGACAGCATCTCTGAAGGTGTTTCAAGGTCAAGACCTTTCTTCAGACTGAGTGCAGAGGAATCCTTTCTTCAGGGGAGTGCACGAGACAGAGATAGAATGTAGTCCGAGACAGCCAGACTAGGGGGAGAACTGGGAAGGGGGAGAACTGGGAAGGGGGAGGGGATGGAGAGGGAGGAAAAACAATGGATACTTGAAGTTAGAGAAGTCAATGTTCACACCGCTGGGGTGTAAACTGCCCGAGCGAAATATGTGGTGCTGTTCCTCCAATTTGCGCTGGGCCTCACTCTGACAATGGAGGAGGCCCAGGACAGAAAGGTCAGATTGAGATGGGGAGGGGAAGCTAAAGTGATGAGCCACCGGGAGACGGACAAAAATGCTGGAGAAACTCAGCGGGTGAGGCAGCATCTATGGAGCGAGGGAAATAGGCAATGTTTTGGGCCGAAACCTTTCTTCAGGGAGATCAGGTAGGTTAAGGCGGACTGAGCGGAGATGTTCAGCAAAACGATCGCCATGCCTGCGCTTGGTCTCGCCGATGTACAGAAGTTAACACCTGGAACAGCGCATTCAGTAGATGAGGTTGGAGGAGGTGCAAGTGAACCTCTGCCTCACCGGAAAAGACTGTTGGGGTCCTTGGTAAAGGGACAGGTGTTGCATCTCCTGCGGTTGCAGGGGAACGTACCTGGGGAGGGGGTGGTTTGGGTGGAAAGGGACGAGTTATCCACGGAGTTGCGGAGGGAACGGTCTCTGCGGAAAGCAGAAAGGGGTGGAGATGGGAAGATGCGGTTAGCGGTGGGATCCCGCTGGAGGTGGCGAAAGTATTGAAGGATTAGATTGGAGATGGTTGGACATTGGACAGAGATGAAAAGGTGAGAAACACGGATAGAAGGTGCACGGAGTCGGGGGGGGGGGGGGCAAAGGAAGGAATATTGGTGGAAGGAGGCTGTAAATTATCCAACGGGATACGAGGTGCTGTTCCTCCAGTTTGCATGTGGCCCCACTCTGCCAACGGAGGTGGGCCCGGACTGAAAGGGCAGTGTGGGAAGGGTCGTTCAAATGGCTACCAACCTGGAAATGCAGCAGGCCTTTACGGGCGCGTGCGTTTGGCAAACGGTCACATTCAGTACGGGAATGGGATGGGGAGTTAAAATGGACGTACTTGTTTTTGGAAAACAGAATGGAAATTCTGTAATGAACACAATACCGGCACACTTACCAGATAACTAAATTCAAAAAGTAAAACTAACATGAAATAATTCATTACATTTTGCTTTCAACAATACATTAAATGGCAATGTGCAAAACATTGAAGGCAACCCATAGGAAAAAAGCAGACGAAAAAATCTGATTTAGAAAAATACATTACCATTTAATTGAAAGTGTTTGAAGGGAAGGATTAAATAAATGAATTCAATGAAATGTCGAGTATCAGATACACCAAGTGTCATTGAAAAACAACATTTAAATGTGTGCATTGTCTGATTAAAATATTTCCCGACATGCATGTACCTGTTTATAGCTTTGGCATGCTGTAAATTAAACGGAAAGTTAGGTTGCTGGTCATGCTCATTTCTACAAATTAAGACCAGCGTTTCAAACTGTTGACAAAATGTTGGTGAAAATCAATAAATACAAACTAATTGAGATAAGGCCTGGTCGTTGCAGAAGGCTAGTTCTCCAATTCTTCTTGGGGTTTTTTTGCCAATATGTGCTTTTACTGCCAGAGTTCTTGGTGATGGCAAAGTCCAACATCAGGCCCAGTTACTCAAGGAACAGAATGTCCGCAGCTTATCCAGCCGCCAGCTATCCCCGCCGCCCAGAATTGGCTTGACAATAACATTTTACACGTGGTAAACAGCAAAAACTATCAAACACAATCTGGACCCAGACTCACAAAGATATATTGTGGATGGGAGACTTGGAGCATGGAGAAAAAGATGACATTTTACTGAGCATCTTGGGAGCAGAGGGGAGAGGCTCGGAGAGCTAATTCTCCGTAGGAGCAGGAAGAGCAGGTAGAGGGAATTCGCTCACATTGCAGCTTTGTAAAACAAATCCAGCTAATTCCTGTCCACGCGGTAACAATTATTCCTCAGGGGGTCTCCAGCAGAAGTGTCTGGCTGCTGTGAAACACCTCCCTGGCCCCTGGCATGGAGAACATGCCTCCTGCCTTGCACCAGTCTGTCCAAGCCTTATGACACACTCGGAGCATTCTCCCACCCCCTCTCAGCAACGCAGCATCCATTCGTCTCCGGCTAGAAGAGTACAGCTTGATGCCTGAATGGCCCGTCAAAAGATCCACATGGAGATCGCACCTGGGCAGCTAAACATGCCAAATGCAAGCACAAGGCACAAAGTGCTGGAATAACTCAGCAGGTCAGGAGAACACGGAGAGATGGCACATCAAGTCTGAAGAAGGGTCCCAATTGAAAACATCACCTGCCCATGTTCTGACCTCCTGAGTCACTCCAGCAGCTCGAGTCTGTCTTTGGAAACCAGCATCTGCAGATCTTTGTGCCAAATGCAAGAACTTGCCAAGTTTCACTCTGCTGAAAGTGACACCGTAAAATGCTACACAGGAAAACCCAACAACACTATGGTGTAGCTCACAATGGAAGCAGCATTGGGGTGATGCACCTTTAACTCAATTGATAAGTGGCAAAGCTGTGGTATATAGACTTTTAACAAGTACCTTAAAACATTCTTCTGCAGAATGCTTAATTTACAAAACTGTATGCCCAAATGAAGAACCAATTTACAACACAACCCAGTGACATGATTTCCACTGCCAATTTTTTGACATAAGCCGCTCGGTATTAAAAAAAAGGATTGATATATTTTTTGTTAGGGAGAAGGTAAAATCAGAAGTGTCAGTATTGCAGTTGAACAAAGGAGGCATGAGGGAGGAGCTGGCTAAAGTTGACTGGAAAGAACTATGGTTGACAAGGGAAGTCAAGGACAGTATAAAAATAAAAGAGACGTATAACATAGCATAGATGAGCGGGAAGCCAGAGGATTGGGAAGTTTTTTTAAGAACAACAGAAGGTAACTAAAAAGGCAATACGAGGAGAAAATATGAAGTACGAAAGTAAGCTAGCCAAGAATATAAAGGAGGATAGTAAAAGCTTCTTTAGGTATGTTAAAGAGAAAAAAATAGTTAAGACAAATGTGGGTTCCTTGAAGACAGAAACAAGTGAACTTATCATGGGGACTTTGAAAAGGTACTTTGGTTCTGTCTTCACTAAGGAAGACACAATTTCCCAGATGCACTAGGGGACAGAGGATCTAGGGTGATGGAGGAACTGAAAGAAATTCACATCGGTCAGAAAATGGTGTTGGGTGGACTGATGGAACTGAAGGCTGATAAATCCCCAGGGCCTGATGGTCTGCATCCCAGGATACTCAAGGAGGTGGCTTTAGAAATCGTGGACGCATTAGTGATCATTTTCCAATGTTCTATAGATACTGGATCAGTTCCTGTGGATTGGAGGGTTGCTAATGTTACCCTACTTTTTAAGAAAGGAGGGAGAGATAAAACAGGGAATTATAGACCAGTTAGCCTGACATCGGTGGTGGGGAAGATGCTGGAGTCAATTATAAAAGATGAAATCGCAGCACATTTGGATAACAGTAACAGGATTGGTTTAAGTCAGCTGGGATTTACGAAAGAGAAATCATGCTTGACTAATCTTCTGGAATTTTTTGAGAATGTAACAAGTAAAATGGACAAGGGAGAGCCAGCGAGTGTAGTGTATCTGGACTTTCAGAAAGTATTTGATAAGGTCCCACACAGGAGATTAGTGGGCAACATTAGGGCACATGGTATTGGGGGGGTAGCGTATTGACATGGATAGAAAATTAATTGATAGACAGGAAACAAATAGTAGGAATTAACAGGTCCCTTTCAGAATGACAGGTAGTGACTAGTAGGGTGCCGCAAGGCTCGGTGCTGGGACCGCAACTATTTACAACATATATTAATAATTTAGATGACGGAATTAAAAGTAACATTAGCAAATTTGCAGATGACACAAAGCTGGATGGCAGTGTGAACCGTGAGGAGGATGGTATGAGGATGCAGGGTGACCTGGACAGGATGGGTGAGTAGGCAGATGCATGTCAGATGCAGTTTAATGTGGATAAATGCGAGGTTATCCACTTTGGTGGCAAGAACAGGAAGGTAGATTATTATCCGAATGGTGTCAGATTAGGAAAAGGGGAAGTACAACGAGACCTGGGTGTGCTTGTACATCAGTCACTGAAAGTAAGCATGCAGGCACAGCGGGCAGTGAAGAAAGCTAATGGCATGTTGGCCTTCATAACAAGAGGATTTGAGTATAGGAGCAAAGAGATCCTTCAGCAGTTGTACAGGGCCCTGGTGAGATCACACCTGGAGTGTTGTGTGCCGTTTTGGTCTCCTCATTTGAGGAAGGACATTCTTGCTAATGAGGGAGTGCAGCATAGGTTCACCAGGTTAATTCCCAGGATGGCGGGACTGTCATATGATGATAGCATGGAACGACTGACTCTAGCATTGGAGACGGCAACTAATTGACCCGAGGGCCGGACGCCAGCTTTCCACGTTGCACCACCGATAACTACCCGACATGATATTGTGTACAGTTTTGGTCTCCTAATTTGAGGAAGGACGGAACGACATCCATGTGATTGAAGCAGTGCAGTGTAGGTTCACGAGATTGATCCCTGGGATGGCGGGACTGTCATACGAGGAAAGATTGAAAAGACTAGGATTGTATTCACTGGAATTTAGAAGGATGAGGGAATCTTATAGAAACATTTAAAATTATTAAGGACAGGCGAGATGCAGGAAACATGTTCCCGATGTTGGGGGAGTCCAGAGCCAGGGGCCACAGTTTAAGTATAAGCATTTGGCTTGTTAGTATTGAGATGAGGAAAAACTTTTTCACCCAGAGAGTTGTGAATTTGTGGAATTCTCTGCCTCTGAAGGCAGTGGAAGCCGATTCATGGGATGCATTCAAAATAGAGTTAGATAGAGCTTTTAGGGCTAGCGGAATCAAGGGATATGGGGAGAAGGCAGGCACGGGGTACTGATTGTGGATGATCAGCCATGGTCATATTGAATGGCAGCAGTGCTGGCTTGGCTGAATGGCCTCCTCCTGCCCCTATTTTCTATGTATCTATGTTACAAAGAAAAGCGTGACCGTCATGTCCTCACAGACTGTTCCAGGTGTGGACTCCTGTATATCGGCGAGACCAAGCGCACGATCGGCGATCGTTTTTGCTGAACGCCTCCACTCAGTCCGCCTAGGTGAACACTTTAACTCCCCCTCCCATTCCCACACTGATATTTCCGTCCTGGGACCTCTCCACTGTCAGAGTGAGGCCCAATGCACATTAGAGGAACAGCACCTCATATTTCACTTGGGCAGCTTACAGACCAGTGGTATGAATATTGATTTCTCCAACTTCAAGTAACCCTAGCGTTCCATCTCTCTCTGGCCCTCCCCCACCCTGGTTCATCGACTAGTATCAATGACATTCTGATTCATTTTACTGGCTGTATGCCTCCTTGTCACCTTCCCCTCAGCTGATAACGAACCACTTTTCAGTTCCTTATCATCGCCTGCTTTGATTTGTCATTTTCACACCTTACCCTTCTATATCTCTAGACTCCCTCTCCCCCGCCCTGACTCTGAAGAAGAGTCTCGATCCAAAACATCATCCATTCCTCTCCAGGGATGCTGCCTGTCCCGCTGAGTTACTCCAGCATTTTGCATCAGTCTTCTCTTTACTTGAAGCAAAATGGTGCACGCCAAAACAACGCAGTGGGGTGTAACTTTATATAATCACCTGAGGTAGCTTCCGAAGTAGGCCACAATGTTGGCATGCTTACACTCCTTGACCATAAATATTTCTTGCTGTATAACAGAAAAGTCATCTCCTGTGGGAAAAGAAGAAATCTTGTTACAATCCTTGAGAAAATGCTGAGATCAACACATTAATACTAGCATTGAAGGTCACAAATTACATCCCGCGTGACAGCACCCATGACAAATCCAACTTTCGACAACGTTGATCACCTCATGCTCTTCCATCCTTCATTCAAAATGGAGGGGACTGGCCGCACTCAATTCCATTGCCTACCGTGGAGGAAAACACCAATGGCTGCTCATCGTATTCTGAGACACATCTAGATTTACATTTACATTTCACCACTGGTCATGGAAACGGGATATTAAATGCAAATAAAGTAATTCAGAGTGCAGTCGGGTCGGTACTTAAATGCTTTTCATTTTTCCAGCTCAAAGATTCATGCAAACAGTGTGTGGACACAGTATAATCAAATCCACCCTGATGGTGTAATGTGGTGGATAGGTTTGCGGGGCCAGGAAGTCCATTCCTCCTGCACTGTGGTACAAGCCAACGATCCTATAGCGAGCAAGATCGATCACTCGACGAAAAAGACATAGTACGCTCACGGGCAGATTCATGGGTAATTTTCGGCCCCATTTCCGTAACCGGCTTCCGTCTCTGCACCAAAGATCCCGTCACAGCGGAGCAAAGATACTAGTGCGGAGACGGAAGCCGGCTACGGAAACATCCTCGTAAAAATAAAAGTGATTTGGTAAAAATCTTCTCCTCATTTTCAGAATTATACTTTATCAACACAAACTGTTCCCCCGCAACGTTGATTACACTGCGGGTCGGGTCGGGTTACTGAAATGGATGAAAAAAAGGCCCACGTTCCGCTCCATTGCGTACTACACGTCAGCCCATTGCAGTTAGAAGGAGTGGTCTATCTTGCCCCGTCCGCTATAGGATCTTTGGTACAAGCTACTTGCTATCAGTGTGTGCACAAACAAAACTGAAGGCAGAACGGGTAAAAGTGATGAGGACATTGTGATCAAAGAGGCCCACTAGTCGAAGGAATTGTTGCTAAACTTAAATTGAACATTTAAGGTGAAAATCACAAAGCTGAATTAGTTATGAGGAAGGGAGCTAAAACTGCACTTTTGTTTCTTAATGGGCATACTAAGAAGAGTGACATGGAGGTTTAAGTGTTCTGACGCTACTCGTGACCAACTGTATAGTTTCATTTAGGAATGGATGTGTTTCTGGACATTAGTGGGTGTGATGAGGTACAACTTCAAGAGTCAAGAGAGTGTTATTGTCATATGTCCCAGATAGGACAATTAAATTCTTACTTTCAGCAGCACAACAGAATATGTTAAAAAGTAAAAGTATGAATCCTTTGTTACTGCCCTTGCTATGCACAATTGGCAACAGACAAAATATCAAGAGTGTGAACTGAAGGTAGACACAAACAGCTGGAGTATCTCAGCCAGTCAGACAGCATCTCTGGGGAAAAGGAATAGGTGACGTTTCGGGACGAGACCCTTCTTCAGACCCCCCCCCCCCCCCGCCCTCGCAGGCCTCCACCAGCGGCCCAGTCGACCACAGCCTTTTAAAATGGTCTGAAGAAGGGTCCCGATCCGATACATCACATATTTCTGTTTCTACAGAGATGCTGTCTGATACGCTGAGTTACTTCAGATTTTTGTGTCTATCTTCAGGTTATACCAGCAGCTGCTGTTCCTTCCTACACATAATTATTTTGAAAATGTGCCTTGAAACCACGGGCTGGGAAATGCTGGCAGTTGCACCCAGAGCCAGGCAAACATTGCACCAAGACTGGGGTGGTCCCTGTGCACGACCCATTGCAGACCAAGCTCTGGCAGTGGTTCCAGCTCCTCTTAGTCACGACATTTCACAGAGCCATGCCCAGGGGTGTGGCGCAAGCACAGTATGCTCCCAGCATTTACCCTGGATAATCCACTCATGGATTCCTTCAGACGGACACACAAATCAGAGAAAAGGCATCTCCAAAGACCTTGCTGGTCACATACATGGATGGAGTTAAGCCCTTGTCCCACTTTCCCGAGTTACCACGATTTCTCCCGAGTTTTCCCCTTGTTTCAAACTCAGAGAATTACAGTAATAGCCAGCCGTGGGTACCCAGGGCTATTTTTTTTTTTACTCATGGACATTTTTCAACATGCTGAAAAAACGTCCCGACTTACCTGATGCCCCGAGTACCTACGGCTGGCATTACGAGCCGCTACGAAATATCTATGGACTCCTACGGACATTCTCCGAGTTTGAATCGAGGGGAGAATTCGTGAGTAACTCGGGAAAGTGGGACAGGGGCTTTAGTCGTGGGATATCTGCATAACTTCCATACATTGACACTAGGATAACAAAAACGGATCCATCGGGAAAGGCGTCTAAAACTAGGCTGGAATCTGCACCTTAGTAACTTGTATCTTGAGCGAGAGATGGGGCTTCAAACAAATGAGAGTAGGAGGGTTCAGGGATGGGAAATTTTTTAATTTAGAAAGCAAAGACTAGATAAAACCAACAACAAAAACCAGGTAGGAAGGGATCATATTTAATACATTAACAAGACACGCTGCTGAAGCAATGTCAGGAAAAATAGACAAATTGTACATAAAATTCACCACACACAGCGGCTTCAGTCTGGTTGCCGGTAATTTTTAGTAGCGACCATAATGAGGCCGCGACTCGTTCCCAGAATGCGGGAACTCCTCATGACCATGAAGGCGACTCCCCGGCAACCACCCGCAAACATGTGGCGACCAAAGTGCCGAATGTGCAACGATGGGACTTTGCATTGAGGGTCTGGAGGCTTTGGAGAGGGTCCAGAAGAGGTTTACAAGAATGATCCCAGGAATGAGTATGTTAAGATATGTTGAGCGTTTGTCGGCTGGGGTTTAGAAAAATGAGGGGGGACCTCATTGAAATGTACAGAATAGTTGAAGGCTTGGATAGAGTGGACATGGAGAGGATGATTCCACAGCCTCAGAATTAAAGGGTGTTTTTTCAGGAAGGAGATGAGGTGACATTTCTTTAGTCAGAGAGTGGTGAATCTGTGAAATTCTTCGCCACAAAAGGCTGTGGAGGCAAAGTCAATGGATATATTTATGGCAGAGATAGATAGATCCTTGATTAGTACATGTTTCAGAGGTTATGGGGAGAAAGCAGGAGAATAGGATTAGGAGGGAGAGATAAATCAGCCATGATTGAATTTCTACATGGTTAATCAAAAATGGATAAAAATACCCTTTAATAAAATCTGTCAATGTGCACTTTAACCACATGTGATTTTTTCTATTACAAATCTCAAATTGAGTACAGAGGCGAATAAATAAATGATGCGTCTTTGTCCCAAACATTTGAGGGCACTGTATCTGTCGTAAAAATATCCATTATCGGCCTCCATAGCCTTCTGTGGCAAATAATTCCCCAGATTCACCACCCTCTGAACAATTCCTCCTCATCTCCTTCCTAAAGGAACGTCCTTTTATTCTGAGGCTATGACCTCTGGTCCTAGACTCTCCTCTCCACATCTAGGCCTTTCACTATTTGGTACGTTTCAATGAGGTTCCCCCTCATCCGTCTAAACTCCAGCGAGTACAGACTCAGTGCTGTCAAACATGAATCGTATGCTAGCGCACTCATTCCTGGGATCATTCCCGTAAACCTTCCCTGGACCCTCTCCAGCGCCAGTTCTGGAAAGTTCTGGAAACACTCTCAGCTCAAGAGAAACAGTTCAGACGTCACATTTTGTCAGACAGCTGCCTGTCCATTCCCTCCACGAATACTGTCTGACCTGCTGAGTTCCTCCAGCACTTTTTTGCTGCAGAGTATTTTTTTTCTTTCATGCAGTTCATGCACTGCATCAAAAAAGTTTTGCTTATTCATTGACATAAAATTGATATGTACCCGGTGTGATCTTTCCCCCCCAATTGCAATAACTTTGTCATGTTTGTGATAATGTTAAAAAAGTGCTGGAGGAACTCAGCAGATCAGGCAGCATCTGTAGAAGGGGTGGACAGACAACTTTTCTTCACACTGATGGTATTGTGTACATTATCTAATATATGCTATACATTGCTCATCCTTTAGATGTCACCATACTTCTATTTTCATCGTTTCGCTCAACACCTCCGCTCAGGCCTAGGCAATCACCCAGTTGCTCAGCACTTCAACTCCCCCTCCCATTCCCACACTGACCTTTCTATCCTGGGCCTCCCCCACTGTCAGAGTCAGGCCCAACACAAATTAGAGGAACAGCACCTCATATTTCAATTGGACAGCTTACACCCCTGCTGTATGAATACTCATTTCTCTAACTTCTAGTTTCACTATCCTCCTAAATAATGTTGCCGAGTGTATGTCTCGTTGCCACCTCCCCCTCAGCTAACAATGAACCATTCTACATTTCCTTGATTAGCGTCTGTTTTGATCTGTCATTTTCACACCTTACCCTTCCATATCTCTAGTCTCCCTCTCCCATTGACTTAAACTGAAGAAGGGTCTCAACAAAGGAGGAAGATGACTGAACTTTATTGCCTTCCATCACAGTGAGGAATGTGGATTCCACTGTGGTGGATGTTTATGTTAAAATTATCGTGCATTGCGTCCTTTTTTTACTTGTATGGCAACTCAAATATCATTGTACCTTAATTGGTGCATGTGACAATAAATGTGAACTTGAACTTGACCTGAAACGTCACCCATTCCTTCTCTCCAGATATACTGCCTGCCCTGCTGAGTTACTCCAGCATTTTGTGCCAGTCTTCAACACACACACACACATTTCCAACTGCCAGGGCCCTAGATGCCTAAAATGGGACCACTATGTTCCCAACTAATTCATAACTTATTCTTACCATCAATGTTTCACGGTACAGAAAGCTTTTCCTGATGTGAAAGGTTCACTGTCATAAGAAAGAGGAAACAGCAATATGGTCCCTGAGCAAGGAGAACATTGCTAAAATGAATGTTAAACCTTGTAGTTTATTGCAGGGGTGGGCAACCTTGTTCTGCATAGGGGCCGGGACGCATGTCGGTGAGCGGATGGCGGGCCACGTGTATCACGTGTACACATGGATCCCACCCCGGATGGCAGGCATCAAGTCACGTGGTCACAGAAGGTAGACAGAAATGCTGGAGAAACTCAGCGGGCGAGGTAGCCTCATGCAATCCTTGCGTGTCTCGCCCGCTGAGTTTCTCCAGCATTTTGTCTCATCTTTTATTTTTCCAGCATCTGCAGTTCTTTCTTAAACGCGTTCACAGGTACGCGGGCGTACCGGCGGCCTTGTGCAGGATGCGGTAGAGCCAGAGGGGCGCACGGCGGGCCGGATGATTTTGGGTTACGGGCCACAGGTTGCCGATCTCTGGTTTATTGGCACGTATTGTCAGGTGCAGTGGAAAAACAGCATTTGTTGCGTGCTAGCCAGTCAGTGGAAAGACAATACACGATTATAATTGAGCCGTTCAGTGTACAGATACATAATGGAATCTGCACTAGGTTTCATCCTGACCAACCTGCTGTCACCAGATACCTCACACCAGTATTACACAAGTCGAACGTCACCGCACTCAAGGCATAGAAGAACTTCTAGATTCCCCAGGAGGTTTTCATCCAATTTTCAGGATTCAAGCTCTCCTTGGAGTGAACTGATGTGTGTGCCTGAGAGAGACACAGTAGGTATGTTACAAAACTTACCTTGAGCAGCGTTGCAGTTCTGCCGCTCCCCGTGTGCGTGACTTTGGCGCCTTTCAGAGGGGGGCGGGCTTAAAGTGCCATTTTTCTGCAGACTGGGAAAATCGATCCATGTCGGGCGATTACGTTGCGGAAGAAAAATCGCTCCGACATTTCATGAATGAAGGTATTTTTAAATTACGCTAGATTTATTAACTAGAGTAATTTAAAACTCACCTTCAAAAGCCGTGAGCGCCGACAATGGGAAGGATTTTGCGTAGGGGAGAAAAAAAAAGGTACACAGTTTATTTTTATATTAAAAGTTGTTTTTTAGGGAGGCTTTAATCACATTTTCAAGTTGCGAAATGGGGTCCAAAAAAAATGTATGAACCAACAGTATTTTTCCTCCCAACTTCACCGCAACGTTCTAATCCACCCGCATTCCACTAAAACCCACTCGCTAGTTGATTTAAATGGCCATTAATTTACAGGAGTTAAACACTAAATTCCTTCCATTTGGCCCAGAAATTCATGAAAATGAGATTTAAAATTATGTTATATTGTTGATTATTGTGTGAATGTTATTTCGACACTTAGGCAATTTAAAAAAAGTTTATCTTTTCTTAAGAAATGGATAGATGTTTAGATCTACTCAATGAATTTTGTAATTAGCTACAATTAGATAACTAACTAATTATATGCTTTAATTTCAGGTCATCCAAGTAAGATTGTTTAATATTTGTTTCAGAATGCTTCAATCTATAATAACTGAAAATTTCATTGAGCTCTTAATTTTTAAGAAAGTTTTGGGCTTTTAACTGTTCCAGATCACAGCTTTTGAGTTAAGTCAATTGAAAGGCAATGGGGAACAAGATGCTAATTTCCGAGTATGAAAATGGCCATAACTTTCTTAATACTGAAGATATGAAAGTGAATTAGGTGTCAAATTAAACTTCTTTTTATGCTTTATCTGATGGGATAAATTACAGACATGATTTTTAAAATCTCAACATTTTGTAACATTGCTAGACACAGGTGATGAGTCCATCATCTCCCAATCTTGTTCAGTTTATTGTCACATGTACAGAGGTACAGTGGAAAGCTTTTGTCTGTGCAAAGTACTATTGATACAGAGTTGTTATATATCATAACAAGTACTTTAATTAGAATACATACAGAGACCACCAAAATGAGTACTGTAGGCTCTGAGCCGCAAGTAGAACTAACTAGCATGGCCGCCCGCATGCCATCAGGTGGTGGTGTGGAAAACCTGACATGGATTATGGATCAGGTCATCAGCAGCAAAACCAGACATGGATCAAATCAGCAACACTGTTTGATCTGCACTAACCAGTCAACGGAAAGACTGTACATGATTACAATTGAGCCATTTAGTGTATAGATACATGATAAGGGAATGACATTTAATGCGTGGTAAAGCCAGCAAAGGGATCGTCTGAGGGTCACCAAAGAGGTAGAGCTGGGCGCTTCCCCCTCTATCCTTGATCACTTGCCATATATTTAAATTAATGCTTAATCCAACGAATTCACCTTGAAATAAACCAGAATTAGAGGTTCTGCATGCGATAATTACATGAATGCACTAAATCTTTATGCAAGGAGCAGGGAAATGTCAATGCCGAGGTAATTAAATATTATGACAACCATCCTAACATAGAATGCTGCTCAGGGCCAAGCTAACACTTGAATTTTCAGCATTTCACAGTACACATAGATTTCCTTGCAAAGTGCTGGGTCAGGCAGGATCGCTGTGGAACATGGATAGGCGTTGCTTCGGGTCAAGACCCATCTTCAGACCCAGAATATCACCTGCTGAGTTTTTTCTGCACGTTGTCTATTTTTGGGGAACCAGCATCTGCAGTTCCTCGTGTCTCCATGTTTCCTTGCAAGTTGCTTGGCTGCACCTGTTTGAGTTTGTGCGCCAATTGGGCCACAGTCTTAGAATAAAGGGGCCATTTCAGACTGAGATGAGAAAAAAACCTTTTTCACCCAGAGAGTTGTGAATTTGTGGAATTCCCTGCCACAGAGGGCAGTGGAGGCCAAGTCACTGGATGGATTTAAGGGAGAGATAGACAGAGCTCTAGGGGCAAGTGGAATCAAGGGATATGGGGAGAAGGCAAGCATGGGTTATTGATTGGGGACGATCAGCCATGATCACAATGAATGGCGGTGCTGGCTGGAAGGGCCGAATGGCCTCCTCCTGCACCTATTTTCTATGTTTCTAATTTCAAATGGAAAGAAGGCACATCCTAAAATGTGTATGGATATCCTGAAATGTGTATGCATTAGCTCCATAGCAACATTAGGAAATGTGGGATGAATTCAGCCTTGCCACATCAACCCGCAATCTCAAGGGGCCTACTCCAGTTTGCATTTATATGCATGCATATTTAAAGTCAAATCTACAAAATTAATATGTAACCTGCAGTGTGTAAAAGGTTTACATCAGAAACTCGTTTTGGAAACAATATGAAGCATTACAGCACAATTCGCCAGTTAAATGGAGCGGGGGTTGATGTGGCCTGTCCCAATCCATGTGGGCAGACTCCCTAGTGCCATTAAGCATGCACGTGGATGAGGAGCTGGCTGCAAGGAGCTAGTAGGTTCCGGAAAATGAGCAAAGTCGCAGCCACAGACTGCCCCAGCTTCACCAATTTCCCAGTCTCTCATACCTCCCCCCTGCCTGCTATCATATCCTATGCAAAAAAAAACAACACTGCGAGTACAAAACCCTGCACAACACACAAATGGTTAGGTGTAGAAACGAACTGCAGGTGCTGGCTTAAACCGAGGATCAACACAAAAAGCTGGAGTAACTCAGCGGGTCCGACAGCATGTGCGGGAAAGAACTGCAGATGCTGGTTTAAACGGAAGGCGGACACAAAATGCTGGAGTAACTCAGCGGGACAGGCAACATCTCTGGAGAAAAGGAATAGATGACGTTTGTGCGCCAATTGGGCCACAGTCTTAGAATAAAGGGGCCATTTCGGACCGAGATGAGAAAAAAACGTTTTCACCCAGAGAGTTGTGGATTTGTGGAATTCCCTGCCACAGAGGGCAGTGGAGGCCAAGTCACTGGATGGATTTCAGGGTCGAGAGTCTTTCAGGAGAAATGGAAACGAGGGAGAACATTAGTGAAAGAAAGGCAAAAAAGTAACGATGATCAAGGAAACAGTCCACTATTAGCTGTGATGTTCGGTGAAAACGAGTTATACAATGAAACTCACTAGGTCGAGAGTGAAACTTGCACACCAACTAGGGTGGGGGAGGGGCGGAGAGGGGTGTGTTTTATTCAGTTCCAGAGTGACATTCCTGCACTTGTAAGCACCCAGCAACCAATAAAGACTAATATCCCATTGTCATCTTATCCATATTAGGTGCTAAAAGTAGGAGCTTATGCGATCCAATATCCCTCAATTCCTGAACAAGTCTGAACACCGTATTTTCCAGTCTTTGTGCATCCCCAAATGCATTACTTCCCCACTTGGATCAAGCAGGTTGACCTCTGCACACAATGTTGCAACACTCAAGGGCATGAGCTATAGGGAGAGGTTGGGCCAGCTGTGGATTTATTCCTTGGAGCGCAAGTCAGTGAGGAGTGATCTTCGAGGGGAATAAATAGGGTGAATGCAGAGTCTTTTCCGCAGGGCAGGGGAATCAGGAACTGAAGGGCAAAGGTTTCAGGCAAGAGGGAATAGGTAACAGGAACCATAGGGGCAACATTTTCACTCAGAGGGCGGTGGGTACATGGAATGAGCTGGCAGAGGAAGTAGTTGACACAAGTAGCAGAGCAACATTTAAAAGACATTTGGACATGCTAGCTGGATAGGACAAGTTTAGAGGGAAATAGGCCAAACACAGGCAAATGGGATGAGCTCAGACGGGGCATCTTGGTCAGCATGGACAACTTGAGCCTGTTTCCATGCAATAGGACTCCTGACCACATGTACTTAAAGGAAAGATAAATGAACACAAAAGAGAATTCCCGGTCACGTTGACAGGGTTAGATGAAGTGTAGGCTGCGTGGCAGTTCAGGTGGCAGGAAGCTGGACGGTCTCAACTGCAGATGCTGGAAATCATAAATAATAAAATGATGTCAACATTCAGCAAGTCAGGCGATATCTATGGAAAGATGGTGGGCGTGTTATTAATTGAACATAGGCGCAATAAAACTAAACTGAATTTTTAAAAAAAAATTAAGTTCTAACCACACAATACTACAAAACATGTTCGGGACTTGTCAGAACCAAGGAATATCCTGTTGCATAATCGACCTCTATGAAAATTGGAATTCTGCCCATAAAAATTTAACGCTACACCCAAACCTTACCACATCACGCCCAAATAAAACTCAGCTCCCTGACATGTGTGAAATAAAAGGACATCCTCGATCCTATTCAACCGGAGCCAGGAATCACCTCCCAGGAGGAAATGGCTTTCACTCCCATCTCCATTGGCGATGTCCACCTATTTATATTTACCCATGTCAAAACCATTTCTGAAGAAGGGGCTCGACCCGAAACATCACCTTTTCCTTTTCTCCAGAGTTCTTCCAGCTGTTTGCGTCTCTTTCCGGCATCTGCAGTTCCTTCCTACTCAAAACCATTCCAGCTCTCCCCCCTCAATTCATCACGATCACCCCGGATACCACCACCGCATTAACTTCACGGTGCAGTTTTGCCAACACTCTTCTCTGCAGCATTTGTAGAGATCATAGATAGACATAACAAGCTGGAGTGACTCAGCGGAACAGGTAGCTTCTCTGGTGAGAAGGAATGGGTGACGTTTCGGGTCGAGACCATTCTTCAGACCATTACTGTCAGAAGATCGAGCACTCGGGCCTAGGTCCTAGCAAAACTAGCAGGTACCAATCCACCCCACTCCAGGGGCAGAGCACTGGTCTTTGTCGGGGGGAGGGGCAGAAAGTAAATGAAAAGGCCAAAATAACAAATACGATCCTTTCCTCTCTTTTATTCAATTTAATTTACAAATATAACCATATAACAATTACAGCACGGAAACAGGCCTTCTCGGCCCTTCCAGTCCGTGCCGACCATTTATTTTCCTGCACTCAGACCATACCCCTCCATTCCCTTCCCGTCCATATACCTATATTTAGTTGTTTTGCTAAATCATGCAGTGTAATCTCTTAATGCAACTCAGTCTTACGATTTCTGTTGAATAGCCACTCCTCCACTGATTGGGACAGTAAAAGTATTGATTTGCTCAGCCTGCGCTCACTGATTCAAAGCAAGTCTAGTCTTAATCACAAAAGTTAATACATTTAGCCCACCAGGGGCGCCGGGGAGATGGCTGCCCTGCCGGCAGTCTGATCGTATTTTCTTTCTTTTCGTTATTTTTTTTAGTGCGTTAAAAGTTTGTTTTAATGTTCTTCGGTGTTTTATGTGAGGGGAGGGGATCGGGGGAAACGTTTCAAGGTCCTACCTTCCCGGAGATGTGATCAATTTTCGGATCACATTCTCCGGCCTACCATCGATGGAGCTGGAGGCCTCCTCGGACAGTCGTGAGCCCCACCGCGGGGCGTGGACTTAACATTGGAGCTGATCCCTCGCCTGGGATCGCTCCCACAGTGACCACCGCGGAACCAACACCAAGGGCTCGCAGTCTTCGGGAGAGACTAGTCGGGAGCTCCAACGTCGCGGATGGTTCACGACGCGAGGTTCGATCGCCCGGCGCGGGGGAGATGACATTCCCCCGATGCAGGAGCTGAACGCCTCGACGCAGAGGGCCCAAACGCTGCTGGCTACGGGAGTCAAGATCAACGGAGGCTCGAGGTCCACGACCAAGGAAGAACTAAAGGAAGGACTTGAACTTTATTTCACCTTCCATCACAGTGAGGAATGTGTCGGAGTCACTGTGGTGGATGTTCATGTTAACATGTGTTTTTGTGAGTGATTTGTTGCTTTTAATTGTATGATTGACCTGGCCAATGAAATTCCTCGTATTTTGCAAAACATACTTGGAGAATAAAGCGCGATTCAGATTCTGATTCGCTGATGATTAGTTTTGTTCATTAATGTTGTCATGTGTAGTGAGGTACAGTGCAAAGATTGTTGTTGCGTGCTATCCAGTCGGCAAAACAACTATACATGATTACAATCCAGCTGTCAGAGTACAGATATAATACACAATACAAGATAAAGTCCCATTAAAGACAGTCCGAGGGTCTACAATGAGATAGAGAGTGGTCCTGACCTCCCATCTAACTGGTGAGAGGATGGTTCAGTTGCCTGATGACAGCTGGGAAGAAACTGTAGACAGACACAAAATGCTAGAGTAACTCAGCGGGACAGGCAGCATCTCTGGAGAGAAGGAATGGGTGATGTTTCGGGTAGAGACCCTTCTTCTGACCGAGTCAGGGGAGAGGGAGACTAGAGACGTGGAAGAGAAAGGTGTGAAAATGACAGATCAAAGTTCATTGTCGGCTATGGTGAAGGTGACAATGAGGCATACAATTAGTAAAATTAATCAGGAGGACAGTGAAATTAGTTGGCAAACCAAGGTGGGGGAGGGATGGAGAGAGAGGGAAAGCAAGGGTCACTTGAGGTTAGAGAATTCAATGTTCATACCTCTAAGGTGCAAGCTGCCCAAGTGAAATAGGAGGTGCTGTTCCTCCAAGGGACAGAAGTTTAGGGGTAACACGAGGGGGAACTTCTTTACTCGGAGAGTGGTGGCTGTGTGGAATGATCTTCCAACAGACGTGGTGGAGGCAGGATCGATTGTAACATTTAAAAGTAAAGTGGATAAGTATATGGACAGGAAGTGAATGGAGGGGTATGGTCTGAGTGCAGGTAGATGGGACTAGGGGAAAATAAATGGTCGGCACGGACTGGAAGGGCCGAGAAGGCCTGTTTCCGTGCTGTAATTGTTATATGGTTAATTTGCATTGGGTCTCACTCTGACAGTGGAGGAGGTCAATATGGGATTGGGAAGGGGAGGGGGGGTTTAAGTGTTGAGCAACCGGGAGATCAGGTAGGTTCAGGCGGATTGAGCGGAGATGATCAGCAAAATACTTGCCGAGCCTGCACTTGGCCTCGCCAATATATAGAAGTCCACACCAGGAACAGCGGATGCAGTGGATGAGGTTGAAGGAGGTGCAAGTGAACCTCTGCCTCACCTGGGGAAAAGGCTGTCGGGATCCTTGGGCAGCGTTGATGGAGGAGGTAGAGGCAGGTGTTGCATCTCCTGCGGTTGTAGGGGAAAGTATGGGGAGCAAGTCATTTGGGTGGAAAGGGGCGAGTTAACCACGGAGTTGCGGAGGGAATGGTCTCTGCGGAAAGTGGAAACTGGCTGAGATGAGAAGATGTGGCTGGAGGTGGGAATCTGGAGAGAAGAGGGAATGACCGGGTTGAGAACGGTCCTTAATTATGTTGATGGCGGCGTTTTTCTGGACTGAAAGAGAACTTACCAACTGAAGGAAAGAAAGTCCAAAATACAGCAATCCTCAAGCAGTGCTGTTGAATTGATGCAAGCATAGCAAACAAGAGTGAGAAACCGTTGGGGAAAAACAATACCCACGGTTGAGCATATTCTATTATTTTACATGATTTCACACTGTATTAAATGAAATAGTGAAAATTGAAGCTAGGCCTACATTCCATTAAAAAACTAAAGTTGGAGCAACAGTATTTAACTTGTCAAGAGTGTTTTATGTCTCAGATCCACCAATTAAATTCTTACTTGCAGAAGCACAACCGAATATTTGATTTTTATAATTAAGTACATACTAGGTTTGGGGGAAAAACAGAATTTAAGCACAGACAAATATTGCGATGTCGAATCCTTGCGATTTAAATAACAGGACAAAGCATCCGTCCGTGCCAGTCCATAATTGCCACTACATATCCAAAGTCCTGGAGTAACTCAGCACGTTTAGCAGCAGATCTGGAGGATATGGGCATGTGACGTTCTCTATTAAATGGTGGTGCTCCATGTGTTCAAAGGACAAAAGCGCACCTGAGGTACAAGCTAGGCTGGCCAACTTTCTCACTCACAAATAAGGGATAAAAGGTAAAAATACGGGACAAATTCCCGACGGCAATTCGTTGATCGACTCGGCCGTGGCTGGGTGGGTGAATGATGAGTTGGGCCCGGGTGCTGGACTGCACACAAAGCCCGGCCGGCGGGCCAGCTGAGGAGTTTTAGCCTGGGGGCCGCGCGCAAAGCCCGGCGCCCCGTCCAACTCATGAACCGATGATCGGCCGTGAGTAGGAGGGGTGGTGGTGTCGGCAGTAAGCGAAGGTCTGAAGGTCGGACAGCTGGCCGGGCTGCCGACCGACAGGGCCATGGGCGAGGCGCTGCTGCTGCACTCCGTGGGCTGCACTACGTCGGGACGGGTGAGGCGGGGCCGGACGCGGCGCTCTGACCAGACAGTCCCCTCGACCCGAGTAGTAGCGGTCAAATACGGGACAAACCAATTTAGCCCAATATACGGGATGTCCCGGCTAATACGGGACAGTTGGCAACCTAGGTACAACGTTTTAATCTATAACATCCTAAGAAGATGACAGCACTTTTGCCCTTCAGCCCCTTGGTCAGTCATACAGCACAGAAACAGGACCTTCAGCCCAACTCGCCCATGCTGACCAGGATGACCCATCTAAGCTAGTCCCATTGTCTTTGCCCGACCTATAGTCCTCAAAACCTTAGATTATGAAAAGGTGAATAGGCGAGTGATGGAAATAGATTTCATGGCAGCCTTCAGGAGGGAAGTGAATACTTGGAATAAAATGCAAATATGAGGAAAGGGCAAAGAAACAAGAGGGACAAGATTGTTGAAAATATAGATAATCATCTTCTGTGCCATCCTATTCCACATTCTGAAGTGAATATCCTGCAGATATAAATATCTGATATATACAAATGATAAATATGAGGAACAGCATCTCATATTTCGCTTGGGCAGCTTACAGCTCAGTGGTATGAATATCGATTCCTCTCACTTCAGGTAGCCCCGGCATTCCCTCTCTCTCTCTCTATCCCTCTTCCACCCAAGTCGCACTAGCTTCTCATTTTCACCCAACAGCCCGTTTCCTTTATCATCGTCACTTTTTTTGCATATCTTTCATTCATTGTTCTTCATCTCTCCACATCACCGTCTATATCTCTCGTTTCGCTTATCCCTAGCCAGTCATGAAGAAAGGTCTCGACCCGAAACGTCACCCATTCCTTCTCTCCAGAAATGATGCCTGTCCCGCTGAGTCACTCCAGCATTTTGTGCCGATCTAAATATAACAACTGCTCCTTGACTTTCCTGGATGAATGAGTCATCTTTTCCCCCCCAATAGGAACTACAACAGCCAGGTATGGCCAAGTTGGTTAGCTCAAGTTAGGCAGTGGCATTCTCATCCAAGTCCAATTGAGGCCGAGCTTGGAATCCCACTGCACGTTTCATGCAAGGCCGCTTATCCTCACCAAATGCTGCATTGGAGCAAGCCATCTACTAGGTATGTTACAAAACGTACCTTTACCGGCGCTGCACTTCTGCCGCTCCCCGTGTGCGTGACTTTCGCGCCTTGCAGAGGGGGGCGGGCTTAAAGTGCCGTTTTTAAACAGGCAGGACAACTCGATCAATGTCGGGTGATTTGGTTGCTGAAGAAAAATCGCTCCGACATTTCATGAATGGTGATATTTTTAAATTACTCTACATTATTTATTAACTAGAGTAATTTAAAAATCACCTTCAAAAGCCGTGAGCGCAGACAACCGGAAGCATTTTCCGTAGGGGAGAAAAAAAGGTAAATACTTTATTTTTATATTAAAAGTTGGTTTTTCGGGAGGCATTAATAATATTTTTATGTTGCGAAATGGGGTACAAAAAAATGTATGAACAAACAGTATTTTTCCTCCCGACTTCACCGCTAACCGCAACGTTCCAATCCACCGCATTCCACTAAAACCCACTCGCTAGTTGATTTAAATGGCCATTAATTTACAGGCATTAAACACTAAATTCCTTCCATTTGGCCCAGAAAATGAGATTTAAAAATTATGTTATATTGTGGATTATTGTGTGAATGTTATTTGGACACTTAGGCAATTTTTAAAAAGTTTATCTTTTCTTAAGAAATTGATAGATGTTTAGATCTACTCATTGAATTTTGTAATTAGCTGCAATTAGATAACTAACTAATTATATGCTTTAATTTCAGGTCATCCAAGTAAGATTGTTTCATATTTGTTTCAGAATGCTTCAATCTATAATAACTGAAAATTTCATTGCGTTCTCTTAATTTTTAAGAATGTTATGGGCTTTTAACTGTTCTAGATCACAGCTTTTGAGTTAAGTCAATTGAAAGGCAATGGGAAGCAAGATGCTAATTTCCGAGTATGAAAATGGCCATAACTTTCTTAATACTGAAGATATGAAAGTAAATTAGGTGTCAAATTAAACTTATTTTTATGCTTTATCTGATGGGATAAATTGCAGACTTGATTTTTAAAATCTCAAAATTTTGTAACATTGCTACATCTACAGGATAAGGTGTTAAGCAGAAAACATCTACCCGTTGTGAAACAGAGCGCGAGAGCAAGTTGGTTAACCCACCGAGTCACTCCAGCACTTTGTTTCACTCAAGATTCCAGCATCTGCAGTTCCACGTGTCTTCAAGTCTACCTATGGTACTGGTATGTAGCACTGGATAAAATATCTCCTCGGCACTGGCGAAGGGAAGGGGTGTTTTCCTGCATCTCAACCAAAACCACCAGATGCAAATTAACCAATCATAACTCCAATTTGTGGTTGACACATTACCTTGCTGTGTGTGGTAGCTCTTCCTACCTTAATGACAGTAATTGAACTTCAGAAAAATAAATCCACTGGTAGACAGACATCTTCAATACTTCAAATGACAGGTTTTCCCTTTCCTTTGCACCTCCTCGTGTCAACAATGATTAAAGTGTTAAGGGCCTGTCCCACCAGCACGCAACTCTATGCGATCAACGCGATCAAACCGGCAGCGGGGGCCGCGCAGAGGTCGGGTGATCCCCTGTACAGGGCCATTCCCACCAGCATGCGCCTGCATGCGGCAAGCGCGACCAAACCGGCAGCAGGGGCCACGCGGAGGTTCGGTGAGTGGCGCAACGCAGCGCAAAGCGAGGCGAACTTGGAGCGAAGTCCAAGGTAAGTTCGCCAGGACTTAGAGGGGCACACAGAGAGGGGCACCGAGGCACACACACATACAGGGCCACGGAGCCACACACATAGAGGGTCACGGAGGCACTTACAAATAGGTTCACGGAGGCACGATGTCCGGGCGGTGTGTAAATGTCGAGGCGACTGCGAGCCGACAAGCCGTTGCCGCGCGGAATTTTTGGACATAGTCGGTTTTTCTGAGCCCTGCGCGGTGTCGGGACGAACTCCGCACAATTCTGCACGGCTCCGGCGATCGAAGTGGGACCGGTCCCCGCGACGCCGGACGGCTCAAGCGACCACGTTAGGTCGCGCTAATCGCATAGAGTTGCATGCTGGTGGGACAGGCCCTTTATTCTTTATTGTTTAAAGCAGGACAAAACTGCTCCTGCGTGCTTCTGATTATCCCACACAAGCAGAACTACATCTGATACTGGAATGACACGCTGTGGGTAGAGATTAATTGGAAGGCCATTGACAAGACCATGTTAAATAAATTCTCCACTTTGAGAATAAACCAGACAAGCTCACTTTCTTAAAATTAAAACGTTTCCAAATGGAGTTTTTAAAAAAACATGTATCTTAAGCATATGACTCAACTCATTTGTTTTTATGCTGCATTTCTCCCCTGGATTTTGTTTTAAAGCATGCAGTCTGATTAGTTGTATATTTAATGTTTTATTACAGAAACAGGTATGCCTTAAGCACAAGCTTCAGTGCACCCCCTCCTGCTTCCTTCCTCACCTCCTCCCATTACGTCCAAATTTTCAACGATTCTCCTGTTCCAAGACAGCTCATCTGGGGATTCATTTTCTTTGCTAGACCCTGCCTTTTTTGTCCCAACCTTTTTTGTCCCGTTTACCCCAGGCAACTTTAATAGCACATGATATGACAATGTCATTTGACTTGTTTGTGAACAACTAATGATGAACAGATACCGGTATACCAGAACCAAACACAGTCAGTCAATGAGAACAAATATGCACAAATCCAGAATCAACAAAAGTACCCCCTGGGTAGGAGAAATGTACCCCGGTTGGGAACCCTTGATCTAGTCTAGTGTGTCCTTTTACTGGCTTTACCTTGCACTAAACGTTATTCCCTTTCATGTATCCGTACACTGCGAATGGTTTGACTGTAATCATGTATTGTCTCTGCTGACTGGATCGCACGCAACAAAAGCTTTTCACTGTACCTCGGTACACGAGGCAATAATCTAAACCTCAGGTGAGATTCCAAGCCCTGCAAATTGCCTGCTAAAACTTGCCACAAGTGGCTCCAAAGCAATCTAACTGGTTTGACATCGAAAAACAGGATCAAGAATGAGGAAATCATAGACGGGGAAGACAGTTAAACCGTTAAGCATAAGGTCAAAACATCTCAACTTGAAACAAAATGAAGAACTGCTGATTCAAAAGTGGTTATTAGCAAATTGGCTTTAATAATTCGGCAGACGGGGATGAAACTAACTTTATAAAAAGTCAATAAAACTACACAAAAACAAATTCTCAGATTTAAAAGTACATGAATTCTAATGCAAAGGGACTAGTTAGTCGCAGTCTAAAACTCAGGAACATTCTGCAGCAGATTCCAGCATCTGCAGTCTCTTGTGCACCCAAGACACTGGGGCTGTGTTTCAAACCAAAGAGAGGCACTGTTCAATGTCAAGAAGCCCGAGCTATGCTGCCTAGCTTGTAAACACGGACAAAAACCTATTCATTCTGAAGCTGAGCTGCACAGGCTCGCCTTCTGTCGCTGCTTTGAAACAAAGCTGCACATCTAAAAATGGTCCAGTTACACGCTGCTTCAGAGAAAGTAGAACCAACACAACAACGCAGACAATGAGATCACCCCCAATTATAGGAAGTCTGGGAGGAAGGAGGAATAAAATGAAAACACGGTCAGTTTGCTCCTTTTCTCACTTGCACCTCACTTCGTGAACTTAAACTGATGAGAGCTGGAGACAAGTGTAGGCCACCCGATTCACTGAGTTCACATCAGAAACCAAAGAAGCAATTCCATTTATTCTCACGTTTAGACACAAAATGCTGGAGTTACTCAGCGGGTGAGGCAGCATCTCTGGAGAGGAGGAATGGGCAACGTTTCGGGTTGAGACCCTTCTTCAGACTCGACCCAAAACACCACCCATTCCTTCTCTCCAGAGATGCTGCCTCACCCGCTGAGTTACTCCAGCATTTTTGTGTCTACCTTCGATTTAAACCAGCATCTGCAGTTCTTTCTTACATATTTTCACGTTTACCTGTACTCTGGAAACGTTAACCTTGATGGTGGAGGGGATTAAGCTTAGCAACAGGGTGGTTTCATTATAGCTAGACCGGTTGTTGGACAGGGCCACAGCTGAAATATTAGGTTGTTTTAGTTCCCTTACCTAAAAAGGCAAAGTCTCAAGTGATAGGAGCAGAAGTCAGTGTAACCGTCAAAGAAGTACTGAAGGTAGACAAATCTCCAGGGCCTGATCAGATATATCAGAGGACATTGTGGGAAACTAGAGAGGAAATAGCGGGAGCCCTTGTTGAAATTTACGAGTCGTCCTTAAATACAGGAGAGGTGCCGGAAGACTGGAGGGTGACAAATGTTGTGCCTCTTTTCAAGAAAGGTTGCAGGGAAAGAATTGGAAACTATAGGCTGGTGAGCTTAACATCTGTAGTTGGAAAGTACAAAGAGTATTCTGAGGGATAGGTTAGACAGGGATTTGGATGGGCAAGGGCTGATTAGGGGGTCAGCATGGTTTTGTACGTGGGAGGTCGTGTCTCACAAATCTGATTGAGCATTTTGAAGACTTGACCAAAAAGGTCGATGACGGTAGAGCTATAGATGATGTGCACATGGATTTCAGCAAGGCATTCGACAAGGTTTTGCATGGTAGGCTGCTTTGGAGGGTTAGATCGTATGTGATCCAAGGAGAGATACCTGAATGGATTACAAATTAGCTCCATGGAAGGAAGCAGAGGGTGATGGTGAAAGGTTGCTTCTCAGACAGGAGACCTGTGCCCAGTAGTGTGCCTCTGGGTTCGGTGCTGGCCCAGCGTGGGGGAATCGAGGACCAGAGGACATAGGTTCAAGGTGAAGCAGAAAAGATTTAATAGAAATCTGAGGGGTAACTGTTTCACACAAAGTGTGGTGGGTGTACGGAAGAAGCTGACAGGAGTTGGTAATTAGGGCTGGGACTATGCCAACATTTAAGAAACAGTTAGACAGGTACATGGATAGGACAAGTTGGGACGGAGATGGGTCAAACACAGGCAGGTGGGACGTGTATAGCTGGGACATGTTGGCGGGTGTGAGCAAGTTGGGCCAAAGCGCCGATTTCCACACTGTACAACTAATTAGGCCATTCGGCCCATCAAGTCTACTCCACCATTCAATCATGGCTGACCTATCGCTCCCTGCTGCCTTCTCCCCATAACCCCTGGATATGTTAATGGATATACTGGCACTGGAGGCAGTCCAAAGGAGATTCGCCAGGCTAATTCCAGGAATTCGTTTTGTCCCGTCAAGAGAGACTGGATAGTTTGTGTTTCCATTCCTTAGAGTTTGGAAGCTTATTCAAACATTCAACATTTCGGCAGGTTAGATTTCAGATATTTTGACTCATGAGAAGATATATTAATATATTTTGACTCATAAACAAGGAGGCACCGGTATTATAGGAGTTGATTGTTTAAAACCAAGGGGCACAGAAACATCACTCAGAAGGCAGTGAATCACTGGAATTACCAGCCCTTATGGGTGTTTAAGGTCAGATCATGACATAGTTAAGGTGAAGATAGAGCTTTGAAACAATCGGGGAATTGAGGGCAATGGAGAAGTGACAGGAAAGACAGGCACAGATCAGTCACAATCATATTAAAGGGGGGGGGACGTGCTCGAGGGGTCCAGCGACCTCCGCCTCCTCCTCCTGTGCACACACAGGCCCTTCACCCTCCCTTTGATTATTTATGCCTTTGATCTGCACAAAGAGTCATTTTACCGCAGACACTTAACCTGTCAGCATCCCTTTGAGACAGAAAGAAACCCGAGCTCTCACAGTTAATGCAATCAATAGGAGACAACTGCCGAGGTCAGGATGAAACCCTGGGCCCTGTGGCAACAGAACTACCTGCTGAACTGCTGGTTGCCAGATTGCTAGGTTCTGTCTGCAGCCAAGCTGTATGTTACTCTGTATACATACAGTTCAGCAATGATCTTGTCCAATGGCAGAGGGGGGAGAGGAGCCCAAGAACATGACCCTTTTCCTTGTGTAGGAAGAAACTGCAGATGCTGGTTTAAATGCTGCAGCAACTCAGCGGGTCAGGCAACATCCCTGGAGAGATGGAATGGGTGATGTTTCGGGTAGAGACCCTTCTTCAGATTGAAAGTCAGGGGAGAGGGAGACGAGAGATGTGGAAGGGTAAGGTGCAAACATGACAGGTCAAAGTAGACGTTGATCAAGGAAATGTAGAACGGTTCATTGTTGGCTGAGGGGAGTGGCGAGACATTATATGTTCACTGTCATAAATAAAATGCTTTTTATAGTCTGCACCTTTCTAAAGTCATCAAATCATTCCTCAAGAATTCTGTCCTGGCATAGATTCAATCACTGTTGCGAGTGAAGAGATTTGTATAATTTCAGGCTGCATTATTGTAAGCATATGGTAAGATATCTGCATGAAGATGGTGTAGAGATTTGAAATCTGACTTCTGAACAACCACCTTTGCATGCAAACAATTTGCAACATTGATGATTTTTTTTTTAATACTTGTGTTCATTTATTCTATTTCATATTCCATAACCACTTAACACTTTCCATTTTGTAATGGATTGTGATGGAACAGCCTGAGCAACTAAAACGAATGCAATTTAGAATTTTAGTTGGATTGGTTTATGTAACTATAAACATTTGATGAGACTATTTAAGGATCCAGCCTTTAAATCTATTTGGCAAATTCAGTGAATAAAGTGAACGTTGGTCTTAACTCTTAAAGCATGGATACAAAAATGCAATTAGCAAGTGCAGAGGTAAGGGTTAATTCAGCGTTTTGAGCTCTGGATTGAACTGTATTCAGTGAGCTGTCTAATGTAAAAATTCACGGCCAAGGAGAGAACCAAGCAAGTGATTCAGACCGGACAAGCAGGATTCTTTGTTTTCACGCAGTGGGGAGTGGCTGTATTATTGTCTACTCGTTCCGAACCTACGTAGCAGATGTATAGCAGCAGCGGCTACTAATTTATTTGCCTTCCTTTTGATTAGATGCAAAACCCGACCTTGATATCAACTCTTCACCGTGTGGCAGGAGGGGATGTGCTAAAGGCCCATTCTTTGGCAAGTGAGCCCAAAATGTCACACACGTGTCCAGATGTCATCACAGTGGTCCATTAAAACATCCTTGTCACACATCAATCTTATTCAGTGCTATTTTCCTACCAACAGAACTACAATGCACGCCTGCTAAAGATACGAGCACTCTAGCTTTCTAAAATTCACAGTTTGCAAAATGATTCCCTGTGGTGTCACACACGTGACCAGTCATACTTGGCCACCGACCCAACAAACATAGAATAAAATTAAAAAATTAATAGAAAAATTTAACTTCATAAACTGTGAAAAAATAAATCATATGTACAGCACAAAACAATGTACAATGCTTTCAGAATTACAAGATATGTATTCCACGCATTTTCATCTTTTTGATCACACACGTGGGGCCTAATGACAAACCAAAGTTGCTCTCTAGATCAAGAACAACCTCTTT
Organism: Raja brachyura; assembly: GCA_963514005.1. Next base: position 79,030,495 of record OY740789.1, on the reverse strand, counting down.
GAGCATGGTAAGCATAAATTAAACCTTCATGGGTCTCGACTGTCCACAATTTGGTTTCTTGCGCCCAATAGTTCCTCTCGGGCCTTCACCAAAATGTTCAATTTTGGTTCTGATTCTATCATTTGATTGATCATAGCAGTATTTTGTGGAGTTTGAATTGCTCTTGCAAAAGAGCATCTTAAAACAAGGTTGTGGGGTTCAAGGGATAAAGGTCTGGCTGTTAAATCTGAACCACTTTATGGATACAAAGGCCGACATTATTCTTTTCAATTGCTTGACGCTCAACTGTGCGCTGAAAAGACCTACCCAATTCCTTAGTTGCACCATTGTTGCCATATTCAAACAGACAAAGGACAAATCAGACAGAACACCCAGCGTTGATCTGTGTACTTGATATGGATGCAGCTCAATTGTCCCCACTTCAGCCAACCTTGCAGAGCCCTTCACACAAACTCCTGGAGACGCGTGTCTCAATAAGGGGGGCTGCCCCACAGACAAGCTGATCAACAAGCTGACAGTTATAGACAAAACATGGATGGGGGCAGATGCAAGCAAACAGGACCCGCTTGATCAACATGGACAAGTCGGGTCAAAGGGCCCATTTCCGTACCATATGACTATTGCGTTTTTGAAGCTGATTTCACAAAGACAAATACATGCCAGCCTTTCCACTTCTCTTATAATCTACGTTTGGGCTACGGTTCCGGTTAGATCTTTGTGCCTTAATAGTATGTACATTGGTCGCACAAAATGCACTTCCCAATCTTGCCCCAGACAAACGGTGGCGCAGCGGTAGACTTGCTGCCTCATAGCAAATACAGCAGCGGAGACCCGGGTTCGATCCCGACTACAGGACCTGTCTGTACAGAGTTTATAGTTTCTCCCCGTGACCTGCGTGGGTTTTCTCCGAGTTCTTCAGTTTTCTCCCACACTCCAAAGACGTAGGTTAATTGCCTTGGTAAATGTAAAAATAGTCCCCGATGTGTGTAGGATAGTGCGGGGATCGCCGGTCAGCGCGGACCTGATGGGCCGAAGGGCCTGTTTCCACGCTGTATCTAAACTGGCCCTCACATCTCCATAGCTTCTTTCGCTCAGATTGAAGTGCAATTTTAAATCCGCATGAAAAAGATTCAACTGTGATGGCACAACTTTATAATATTTTGAATATTTGAAAAGAGTTCTTGTGAATCAATTTCTGAAGATTTAATGGAAATGGCAACAGATATTGGACAACACATTAATTGTCAAAATCAGTTATGCAGTTTGTTGGTTTATTTGGATGCCTCTATTCAATAATCCAAAAGCAATATTGGCATTTAGTCAGCGAATCATACAGCACGGACACAGGCCCTTCGACCCAACTCATGTTCCATCGCTGACCAAGGTGTTCCATCTAAACTATTTCCATTTGCCCGCTTTTGACCCATGTCCCTCTTAAACCTTTCCAATCCATGTACCTGTCCAAATGTATTTAAGTGTACTTCCTCCACTGGCAGCTCATTCCATACACCCACCACTCGCAGAAAAAAGTTGCCCCTCAGGTTCCTATTAAATCTTTCCCCTCTCACCTTAAACCTATGATCTCCATTTCTCAATTCCCCTACCCTAGGTAAAAGATTTTATGCATTCAAAATACTATACTATCAGGTCCTTCCCTCCAGATTTAGGGACAGTTTCTTCCTAGCCGTGATCAGAAAATGGACCCATCCCCGACACCAACTAGAGAGCGGTCCTGAACGGCCACCTAACTCATCAGACTACCCTTAATCGGATTTTACTGACATTTATCATGCACTAAACTTTAGTCCCTTTATCATGTGTCTAATCTGTACACTGTGGGCAGCTGGATTATTATCATGGACAGTTTTTCCGCTGACAGGATAGCATGCAATAAAACGTTTTTCATTGCACCTTGGTACACACAACAATAAAAAAACAAACTTGATCCAAACCACACAATCGTCACACTACCTCGACAACAGAACACTTGTTTTATTTTAAATTGGGGTATGCATTAATGTCTTGTTTTTTAAAAAAATGAAGTCTTTTCACCATCTTGCAGCATTGTGTGTTGCTCGAGCCTATGAGCTTGTGATGCTGCTGTAAACAAGGTTCATTACACCTGTACATCACTGTACTTGTTGAGTTTATTGTCATGCACTAGTATAAAATCCCAACATTTATATTTAAACCCAGGCTGCAATGACTAAGTGCATTAGTATCATTATTTTCTCAGGCATCTGAGATGTTTTGGCATGCCCATGAGGATTCGCTTGATTAACTAGGGTGGGGGGGAAGTTCTCCGACTGGTTCTACTGTCTTCCTGAGTAAATGTTACTGATTGGATACCTCGTCGTCACCTTCCCCTCAGCTAACGATGAACCACTCAACATTTTCCTTGATCATTGCCTGCCTTGATCTGCCGTTTTCACACCTTACCCTTCCATATCTCCCTCTCCCCTTACTCTCAATCTGAAGAAGGGTCTCAACCCAAAATGTCACCCATTCCTGCTCTCCAGAGATGCTGCCTGTCCCACTAAGTTACTCCAGCACTGTGTCCATCTTTGGCGTAAACCAGCACCTGCAGTTCCTTCCTACACATTCCATTACCGCAATGTTATTTTTTTCAACTTTGGCCTGAACTACAATCTATGCACCATTCTGCTGCTTGACTTTGTCGCTGTATATATCATTACCATGCACAGGGTTTACCCAGAGGTGAGCTTCACACAGACATGGATTCTCATTGCATCCTGGTGAATCATTCCATGGACTCGTCTTCTAATTGTGGTTTGCACTAATGTCTTGTTCCCCTCTTGCATTCTTTTTCATTTCACTGCCATGCAAAACGTGGCTCATTCACATATGTGCAGAAAAGAACTGCAGGTGCTGGTTTAAATCGAAGGTAGGCACAAAATGTAACTCAGTGGGACCGGCAGCATCGATATTCTCCATATTGTCCACAAGATTCTCATCATACCCACACATCACTGTACTTGTGATTATAAATTCAACTTGTATATGACAATAAACTAATCGGAAGTGGGTACAAAAGAAGAAAATTACAAATTTCAATAAATATTAAAAAAATAAAATTCCCTTGGCCACTACATGCTGACAACATGAATGCTTTTATTTTACATCCTGACTGTTGAGGTTTCTTGAACTATTAAATCAATGGAACCTCTCATTACTAATCATTCTTGAAACGCAGATTCAGACAAGCTATTTATGACTTCCCAGTACAGAGAGCCGACCTCATTTTCATCATAATAAAGTTGAACAGGCCTGCATGAAATATTTATCCCTTGAAACCCGTTAATGTGGAGTATTCATTGAGATAAAGTAAATCAAACTCAAAATGTTAACAGTCCAAATTTCTTGAAGACAATGCAGTAACAATAAGCAGCTGTATCTTTCTCAGAGTAATTCTCCACTCAACCAGCAAAGTAAATCGCTAAAGAACTGCAGACGTTAATATTTAACGACTTGTTGCCTTTTGTTGAACTAAGCAAACCTGCGCTTTCATATATGCCTGATGTCATATATTGTTACAGAAATCATGGAGGTCAGCATTTTAACATGCTGCTTAAAACTAAAGACAGAAAACTCCTGGTTTTGTTTATTCTAAATTTTTTTAAACCTATGTTTTTAGATTCATTTGCAAAGACACTAGTTTAGATTGAGCGAGTTAAACTGGAAGTGGCCAGCAACGCCCGTTGCAATTCTGCGATCTCTTATTTTAACCATCTATACGAACCATTTGTGCTTAAGTCAACATGAGAAATTTTAAAGTATTGAAATAGGTATTAGCTGATCCTTCGGAAGATCAAAAGGAAGGTACACAATGCTCAGGGTAAAGTGAGAATTGTAGGGTGGCTGGAGGTGAAAGCAGCAAACAACTTCACCTTGGAGTTAAAGAAGGAACTGCAGATGCTGGAAAATCGAGTGTACACAAAATGCTGGAGAAACTCAGCGGGTGCAGCAGCATCAATGGAGCGAAGGAGATAGGCAACATTTCGGGCCGAAACCCTTCTCATCAGTCTGAAGGAGGGTTTTGGTGCGAAAAGTTGCCTATCTCCTTCGCTCCATAGATGCTGCTGCACCCGTTGAGTTTCTCCAGCATTTTGTGTACCCCCAACTTCACCTTGGATTTGTCTTACTATTTACCTAGTATCCAGTCACAGGTGTGTAAGATGGAACTGCAGATGCTGGTTTAAACCAAAGATAGGCACAAAAGGTTGGAGTAATTCAGCGGCTCAGACAGCATCTTTGGAGAAAAGGAGGTGACGTTTCGGCTCGAGACCGTTCTTCAGTGTCTCGACCCGAAACGTCACCTATTCCTTTTCTCCAGAGATGCTGTCTGAGCCGCTGAGTTACTCCAGCTTTTTGTGTCTATCCAGTTACAGATGTTGTTAGCAGGTGCATGTATACAATCAACTTCATCAATTGTGGTGGAATGGGGGAGAAAGCTGGAAAGGAAAAGGGACAGGACAAGGGCCTGGAAAGTTAAAGGAGTTACATTTGCCCAACAAAAAAATCTTCACCTGCATCCACCTACACACCTCCATCCACCTATAACTCGCCAGGCTTTGTCCTCCCCCTGATCGACACAAAAAGCTGGAGTTACTCACCAGGTCAGCAGGCATCTCTGGGGAAAAGGAATAGGTGACATTGTGTCGAGATTTATCTTCCCTTGTCCTCCTCCTTTCCAATTTTCACCACCTCTCCACCACTAGTCAATCTGAAGAAGGGTCCCGACCAGCAAAGTCACCTCTCAATGTTCTCCAGAAATTTGCTTGACCCACTGAGCTACTCAACATTTTGGGTCCTTTTCTCCTCTCTTCCCCCCCCCCCCCCCCCCCGCAAGAGCACAAAAAGGATAAACCATTATGTTTGAATCGTATTCATGTTTGTCAAATTTATAATTACCTGGTTCCAACTTGATAATTTTAACTGCAGCCAACTCTCCAGTCTGCAAATTTCTTGCCTGTAAATGAAAACAAGAAGATGGCTCTTTAAAAAAAAAGGGAAAAATATCTCACTTCATAATTCTGAAACAACAGTCACCAAGTCAGATGTGTGTCACGCATTCTGAAATTGCTTTCATTTATACAGTTTGTTTTAACTCCGAGTAGCCAACTTATAAAGAAACAAAAAGCGATGCAAATTAACAGTAGTTAACAAAATGTGTATCTGACAAATTTGGTCTTTGAGGGGGGGAGGGGTGGAAGAAAGGAGGGGCATGAAAAATAAATGCATTGATGTGTACATTCATTTACAAAAGATGTACATCCAACAGCACTGACATTAACTCTGTTCCACACTCCACAGATGTGGACTATACCAGCATCTGCAACATTTTACCCATGGCATCAACATTGGAATCACTGATGTGTCTAAAACCAGGCAAAACATTAGTGGTGTTCCAATGATGTATTGAGACCACTTGTGGTCTCGACGGTGCAGCTCTCATGTCACGATGAACAAGGGTAAAGTGACCCGGCTATTATTTATTCCTCAAAGCAACACTGCAACAAACAAATTATCTGGTTAATGTCACATTACTCTGTGCTAATACCCAAACAAAGTCAGACAACCAGACACGCTGAAAGGACTCTCTCTGTCTGTCTGTCTGTCTGTGAAGTTGCAATTACCAAGGCAACCTTGAAATGCTGTAGTCCACCTTTTGTGTTTTGGCTTCCAGCTGAATTCAGAATCCAAAACTAACATCACTTCATAAATCCAACCACGAACACAATGCTCAGGAAAAATGTCACCTGCTTCAGTCCTTAGACAGGAGAAAAGCTTCAGATAATTTTGGCTTCAAGTAAGCAATTCTACATGAAGATCTATTAAACGGCTGCCAAATATTTACAATTATCTACATTAAATGTTCTTATATCACCCACTAATAGTCCAAATTTAAGGGAATACAAGCCAAATTTACATAATCTGCAATGAAAATTTTAAATGTATAAAGGAGCATCGAAATGAGTTTTGAGTGAATGCCTTTCATTGGGAACAGTTCTCATGCAGAAATCTCTTAACCCCCAGAATCATCCTGGTGAATCTTAAATATAAAATCCAGTAGATTTGTTGCAGATATAACTGGTATGGGCAAGGCAATGCCGTTAAACATTGTGCATGTGGACCATGAAGGCATGTGAACATGGATGGTGCATTGGAGTGATACCCAGTCGCACTAGCTTCTCATTTTCACACCACAAACAGCTTACAATGGCCTGCTTCCTTTATCACCAATACTTTTTTGCATATCTTTCACTCATTGTTCCTTATCTCTCCACATCACTGTTTATATCTCTCGTTTCCCCGATCCCTGACCAGTCTGAAGAAGGGTCTCGACCCGAAACGTCGCACATCCCTCGCTCCTTAGATGCTGCTGCACCCGCTGAGTTTCTCCAGCTTTTTGTGTAACCCATGGATGGTGCATTTGTTGACACACAGGAAACAGTGCACAAAGAGAGACAAGAGTTATTAAATAGGCAGATGGTTGGACAAAGGCCAGAGATGAAAAGACTAGAGGTGTGAGATAAGGATAGGAGAGTTGTGAAATGTGACGAAAGGAACTGCAGATGCTGGTTTACAAGATAGACACAAAATATTGTAGCTCAGTGGGACAGGCAGCAGAGTCTGAAGAAGGGTCTCGCCCCGAAACGTCACCCATTCCTTCTTTCCAGAGATGCTGCCCGCCCCGCTGAGTTACTACAGCATTTTGTGTCTGTCTTCTGCGAAGTGTGGAGCCAGAGGGAGGAATGTCGGAGGAGGGGGAGGGGAAATTGGTGCAAGTGCAGATGGGCACAAGGGGGGAGCAGAAGAAATGGAAGGGGCTGGACAAGTGGGGGAAATCAAGGCTTCTGGAGATGAGCCCTAGGGGGCAGGGGCAGGGGCAGGCAGAAACAATGGGATTACCAGCGCAGTCCTGCCTGTTGACTCAGGGAAGAGTCACAAGTGGGCAGTGCAGGCCGGTGGATGAAATGATAATGCTGGGGGCAGTGAAGGGGAGATGACCAGAGGTGACGAGATCAGGAAACAACCCAAGAGATGGTGGCCTGGTGTCCGCCTGTGGGTCACGGACAAGGGTAATTGCTATTGTTAATCTTGGCCCGAGAAAAAAGTAAATGTTATTGGACGTGGGGGAAGTGCACCGAAGATTTGGCAGGATACCAATAGAAAGAACAAATAGAAAGAAATGATTCCTACTGGAAAGCACACCTTAGTTCCTCAAAAGATTAAGGAAATTCTGCGTCACCAATGACTCTTACCAAGTTCTAGGGAAACTTTCTTTGGTGCATCTGCAAAGTCTTGGTGTCTTAAGGTTATTTTTTGCATGGTGGTGAAATGACATGTTTTGGCAAATTGTAATCCTCTTCTAAAGGCGACATTTTAAGTGCAATCTCTCATCAAGATTCCTATCAAGATTCTTGCTCATTTTAACAAAGATCTTACATGATGAACAGTGGCGTGTTTAGGCAAGAATGCTGTATTCTGGTTCATTTAATCAATAAAACAGGCAGTCCTAAATCAGGAACATACGTAATAAAATTCCCTCTCCAAAACAAAAACTGAAATATAACAGCACAAGTATCATTTGTTCTTGGCAAGCGTTAGTACAGCATTCATATCTTTGATATTCAAAACTGAAGATTAATAAAATGTGTTGCAGCAAGTTTACTTTTCATTTCCAATATCTGCAGCTGTCACTCGTTCATTTTAATAATATCATAACCCTTTATTCCCTTCAGCCCCGACATATAGTTCCATGTTACAGCTCATTTGTGCGAGGTAGAGCAGTACAAAGTTGTCACGGCTCGTTATTTGCCCTGTGTAACTATTTTTTAAGGACTTGATTTACAAGAGGTTCTTGCACCATTACCCAACAGACCATGATTGATAATACACAATATGTGCAGGAGGAGGCCATTTGGCCCTTCGAGCCAGCATCGCCATTCAATGTGATCATGGCTGATCACCCCCAATCAGTACCCCGTTCCTGCCTTCTCCCATATCCCCTGACTCCACTATTTTTAAGAGCCCTATCTAGCTCTCTCTTGAAAGCATCCAGAGCACCCGCCTCCATCGCCCTCTGAGGCAGAGAATTCCACAGACTCACCACTCTCTGTGAGAAATGGTGTTTCCTCGTCTCCGTTCTAAATGGCTTACTCCTTATTCTTAAACTGTGGCCCCGGGTTCTGGACTACACCAACATCGGGAACATGTTTCCTGCCTCTAGTGTGCCTAAGCCCATAACAATCTTATATGTTTATTGATGGGGTTAGGGTGGTAGAGACAACAGTGCATGGAAAATGCAGAAAGCAAACCAATGCCATGCAGTCACTATATTGATTCCTATAAGTACCCGAAAAGGCAAGGATTACTTGTCTTAATGACTACAGGCCTGTCGCACTAAGTCGACTCTGTAGTCATGAAGACCCTTGAAAGGCTTGTGCTGGCCAAGCTGAAACAAATCACAAACCCCCTGCTGGACCCTCTGCAGTTTGCATATCGGGCCAATAGATCTGTGGATGACGCAGTCAACCTGGGCCTGCACTTCATCCTCCAGCACTTAGACTGCCAGGGAACCTATGCGAGAATCCTGTTTGTTGATTTTCGCTCTGCATTCAACACCATTGTGCCAGAGCTACTACACACCAAACGTTCAGAGTTGACTGTGCCCCTCTGTCGGTGGATCACCAGCTTCCTGACAGGAAGCAGCATGCGAGGCTGGGAAAACTCATCTCGGACATGCAGACCCTCAGCATAGGAGCAGCGCAAGGTTGCGTTCTCTCTCCTCTACTCTACTCTCTCTACACCAACAACTGCACCTCCACAGACACCTCTGTCAAGCTTCTCAAATTTGCAGACGACACAACCATCTGGACCTATTGCACCGATCCAGGATGGGGAAGAATCTGCCTACAGACAGGAAGTGTCTGTAGGCAGCTGGCGTCCTGGTGCCTTCGTAACAACCTGGAGCTCAATGCTATGAAGACAGTGGAATTGATTGTGAACTTTAGGAGAGCTCTCCCTCCCCTCACTCCACTCACCATCAACAACACCACAGTCACATCTGTGGAGTCTTTTAAGTTCCTGGGGACCATCATCTCCAAGGACCTTAAATGGGGGGCCACCATCGACAGTCTAAAAGGCACAACAGAGGATGTACTTTCTGCGGCAGCTGAGGAAGTACAATGTGTCACAGGCAATGATGGTCCAATTCTACACAACCATCATAGAGTCTATCGTCACCTTCTCCATCATGGTCTGGTTTGGCTCAGCCACCAAGCACAACATCCGGAGGCTGCAGCGAATCATTCGATCAGCTGAGAAGGTTGTTGGCTGCAACCATCGAACTGTACACTCAAGGGTCAGAGGTGAGGACAGTACAGAGCTGGTCGGCGGGAGCAGAGGAACAACTACAGGACTGTTTGGAGTCTGTAGACTGGGCAATGTTCAAGGACTCGGCAACGGACTTGAATGAATACGCCACAGTCATTACAGACTTCATTAAGAAATGTGTGGAGGACTGCATCCCTACAAAAACCTTCCGAGTGTTTCCCAATCAGAAACCTTGGATGAACTGTGAGATCCGCACTCTTCTGAAGACCAGACACCGAGCATTCATGTCTGATGATACAGTGGTCTACAAGAAGTCCAGATACGACCTTGGTAAGGCCATCAAAAAGGCCAAAAGGGAGTTCTGCTCCAAGCTGGAGGATGAGACAGATGTTCGGCAGCTGTGGCGAGGACTGAATGCAATCACCTCTTACAAGGCGAAACCTGGAGGCAGCTCGGATGTCGGCGATACATCACTCCCTGATGAGCTCAATGCATTTTACGCACGCTTTGATAGGGAGAACACCGATGTGCCTTCCCGAGCCCCTATTCGCTGTGATGGTATTTCAGTCTCAGTCACAGAGGCCGACGTCAGGAAATCCTTCAGAGGGGTGAACCCTCGAAAAGCGTCTGGACCTGATGGCATACCTTGTCGTGTCCTAAAAACCTGTGCGGACCAACTGGCTGGAGTTTTTAACGGACATTTTCAACCTGTCACTTTTGAGGCCTGAGGTTCCCACCTGCTTCAAAAGGGCATCAATAATACCGATGCCCAAGAAGAGCAAGGTGACGTGCCTCAATGACTATCGACCTGTGGCACTAACACCTGTGGTGATGAAGTGCTTCGAGAGGTTGATCATGGCGCAAATCAACTCCTACCTCAACAAAAACCTGGACCCACTGCAGTTCACTTACCGCCAAACAGATCAACGGTGGACGCGATCTCGCTGGCCCTCCACTCCGCTCTGGACCACTTGGACAACAAAAACTCATATGTCAGGCTGTTATTCATTGACTACAGCTCGGCATTTAACACAATCATCCCCTCCAAGCTGGTTACCAAACTCGCAGAACTGGGTCTCTGCGCATCCCTCTGCAATTGGATTCTCGACTTCCTCATTCACAGACCACAGTCTGTTCGTATTGGTGGAAATGTGTCAGACTCGATAACAATCAGCACGGGAGCACCTCAGGGCTGCGTGCTCAGTCCCCTGCTGTACTCACTCTATACTCATGACTGCTTAGCTGGTCATAGAGCGAACTCCATCATCAAGTTCGCTGATGACACCACTGTTGTGGGACGTATCACTGATGGGGATGAGTCCGAGTATAGAAGAGAGATCGAGTGACTGTCCATATGGTGCCAGCACAACAACCTGGCTCTCAACACCAGCAAAACCAAGGAACTGATTGTTGACTTTGGAAGGAGTAGGATGGGGACCCACAGTCCTGTTTATATCAACGGGTCGATGGTTGAAAGGGTCAAGAGCTTCAAATTCCTGGGCGTGCACATCTGTGAAGATCTTTCCTGGTCCGAGAACACAGATGCAATTATTAAGAAAGCTCATCAGCGCCTCTACTTCCTGAGAAGATTACGGAGAGTTGGTCTGTCAAGGAGGACTCTCTCTAACTTCTACAGGTGCACAGTAGAGAGCTTGCTGACCGGTTGCATCGTGGCTTGGTTCGGCAATTTGAGCGCCCTGGAGAGGAAAAGACTACAAAAAGTAGTAAACACTGCCCAGTCCATCATCGGCTCTGACTTTCCTTCCATCGAGGGGATTTATCGCAGCCGCTGCCTCAAAAAGGCTGGCAGCATCATCAAGGACCCACACCACTGTTGTGGGACGTATCACTGATGGGGATGAGTCAGAATATAGAAGAGAGATCGAGCAACTGTCCATATGGTGCCAGCACAACAACCTGGCTCTCAACACCAGCAAAACCAAGGAACTGATTGTTGACTTTGGAAGGAGTAGGATGGGGACCCACAGTCCTGTTTATATCAACGGGTCGATGGTTGAAAGGGTCAAGAGCTTCAAACCACCCTGGCCACACACTCATCTCCCTGCTACCTTCGGGTAGAAGGTACAGGAGCCTGAAGACTGCAACAACCCGGTTTAGGAATAACTACTTCCCCACAGCCATCAAGGCTATTAAACTTGGCTCGGAACTCTGAACATTAATATCCCTCCATCTGTTATTTGCACTTTATTAATTTATTAATTAATGTGTGTATTTACGTATAGAATTGTAGTCAATGCCTTCTATGTTCTGTTGTGCTATGCAAAGAAAGATTTTCATTGTCCTGTCAGGGACACATGACAATAAACTCTTTTGACTCTTTTGGCATGGGTAAGATCATGTCTGACCCCTCTCACCCTGGCCAGAAACTCTTTGAGTCACTGCCCTCTGGAAGGCAACTCCGGCCACAGCCAGATATTATGACAGCTTTTTTGCACGAGCAGTAGCTCTACTCACTAACCAAAAATCTGTAGCCTTCTTTTGCTCTGGTATTTTATTTCATTCAAATGTTTATTTAATTCACATGTTTAATCGATAATGTTTGATTATTAATGCTTTATGTGTCATTCCGAACTGTCACTGTATGTCATGTTGTTACTTGTGGGCGGAGTACCAAGGCAAATTCCTTGTATGTGAATACTTAGCCAATAACTTATGAGTGAATTAATAAGTTTAACAGGTTTTGCACTTAGAAATCTGGATTATTTGCTCAATATAATTAATTCATTGGCCCACTGGGTTTTCAGCAATGTAAACAAATGCAGCTGAACACACAATTTTGACAAAGGAATAAGCAGCAACAGGAGGCACTGGTTCAGAAGCACATTTGTTTTATCTTGCAATGCATTTTACAAAGAAAAAAATCATTTCCTTTACCGCAATCAATGATCTAACAGATTTGTCTCCACACATCTCAGCATGGTTTCTGACAAACACTACAAAAATAGAACGCAAAAATCATAATATCTAACCACCTTGTTCCTTTTCCCCGTATTGCAGTTAGCATTAAACTCGATGCAAAATGAAAAATAACGGCTGTACAATAGAGGTGCGATTTAAATTAGTGACATTTTGCATTTCTAGACCAGCAAGACTCCCAAAGTGCTTTGCAGAACTTGTTTTTGAATGTATTTTGGCACAAATACAGAAGGTTTGAAGAAAGATGACCCGTGACGGCTTTGAAGTAGAACATTGTAATTTCAAAGCTGACAGTCTAAGTAGCTGAAGGCACACCATCAATGACAGAGACGAGAAAAATCAGATGAAGGAAAGGAGAAATCCATGGATCTCAGGAGCAAGGACATGGAATAATCTTAAATCAAAAATGGGACATTATTAAAGAGAACAAATGGAACAAGAAGTTCAGGAGTAATTGATGAAAGGAATGGTGGGAATGAAAGCTTCAAGGCAGGCGTTTGCAGAGAGATTGTCAAGAGTAGACGGCAGACCTTTTCAGCAGTGGATGGGCTGAAATATACCAGATGTTAGAGAATAAGAGGTCACCTAAACAAAGGAATAGTTTACTTCTCCCCTCTTCATGCAAGAGCCCGACTATTGTCCAAACAATCGTGCTGGAAGTGCCCGTTTTCCCTTTGAAGATGAAAGCTCCGTTGCCTGCTGGCAGACAGAATTAGATCTCATGCCAGGTACAGTAATAACATAGGCAAGTGCCCAGGTCACAAAGGTCAAGCAGAATCCAATCTGGCCCACTCGCAGTGCTGTCAGACCTCAGTGCCGTGAGGTTCTGGTCAAAGTGTCCATCCTCACCAATGCAGGTGCCTAATTTGGGTTTCACTTGGCCAACCTCCTCATTCCTCCATTCTTGATCCAAATACTCCACCAATCACTTGAAACCTGCATGCCTGTCACCAGCAGCAAGTAGCGGCATTGGTGCTGACTAAAAAGGCCAGCTGTGTGGGAGTAGCTCCACCAAGGGGCCACTCACTACCGCCGTCTCAAGGCCAATGATGGAAGTGCAATAAACACCAGGCTGGTCGGAGGGATACGAGTAAATGAATAAAAAGAGCAAAATGGCATTTTCCCCTAATATTACAGAATAGGGATGGCATGGTGGCACAGTAGTGGAGTTGCTGCCTTACAGCACCAGGGTCTTGGGTTCAATCCTTACTACAGGTGCTGCCTGTACGGAGTTAGTCTACCAGTCTTAGAATAAAGGCGAGGTCATTTAAGACTGAGGTGAGAAAAAACTTTTTCACCCATAGAGTTGTGAATTTATGGAATTCCCTGCCACAGAGGGCAGTGGAGGGCAAATCACTGGATGGATTTAAGAGAGAGTTAGATAGAGCTCTAGCGGCTAGTGGAGTCAAGGGATATGGGGAGAAGGCAGGCACGGGTTATTGATAGGGGACGATCAGCCATGATCACAATGAATGGCGATGCTGGCTGGAAGAGCCGAATGGCCTCTTCCTGCACATATTTTCTATGCTTCTATGTTTCTATGTTTTCCCCGCGACGTGTGGGGTTTCTCCGGTTGCCTCCCACACTCCAAAGACGTACGGGTGTGTCGGTTAATTGGCTGGGTATAATCGTAAATAGTTCCTAGTGCGCGTGTCGGATAGTGTTAGTCTGCGGGGATCGCTGGTCGGTGCGGACTCGGCAGGCCAAAGGGCCTGTTTCCGCGCTGCATCTCAAAAGAGCTCGAGGCTCAGAATGATTGTACTGCTTGGTGTAGTAAAGAATCATGAAAAGCAGGACAGCTGCCAGCTCGACCACACCTTACGATGAGGCTGGCCAACTACCCAGTCTCACGAAGGGCAGGTGAACACTTATCCAGGGTGAAGTCAACACATATATCGGGCTTCCAGCAAACCCGGGCAGAGAGTTGTGTGGGAGAGCTTTGCGGATAATGGAAGACTTCAGGGTACTCACCAGGGTAAAATCATTTTTCATCATTTTTAAAATCATCTTTGTCTACTACTGTGTTTAAAAACAGGGGAAAAAATAACTCCTGCTCCAATTACAGTGGTAAATTGTTAATGCAACAGAAAAAGATCACAGATTGGGTAACCAAACATGGAAAATTAAAATACTATTATTGAGTCATTAAATAATTAAAAACTGTGGCGAGTTTAAAATCTCATTTTCTACATACATATTAAGTTGATTTTGGGGTGAGAGATTGCAACCTTCACGTGGTCCGCCCTGTTTCGACGAATGCAATCAACCCGGCGTGCACAATCAAATAAGATCAAATAGAACAAGTTGTCCCACAACTTTAGGCTGTGCACGCCATACGCAAGAAGAAGAAGTTGATTTTATCTACATTTTGAGTAAGGATACTACAACTAAAGTATTGAAAGCTCACTAAATAGTAACAATTACCGTTCAGTAATAAAACTAGCAATGACAACTATTGGGTTACTTCTGCTAATATGCTACCCAAATAAATAATCAGTCCTTTGCATATTAGACTGGGAAAACACTGGACAGACATCTGTCCAAGGATAACACTTCCATGGCAAGTGATTTGAACAAAAACGTATTTATATTCTCCTGTAGAGAGTGACGCCAATTGTAGATGCATAAGGCACAAAAAAAAAAGCAGCAAAAACATTGTAAACTGTTCAACATAGATAAAATCTGCCCTTCACCCTGGTCTACTACAATCTGCCTCTTCTTCCTGTGAGAAGATGCAAACATGTCACCGCTCAAATCTGCAGCGACATTGGTCACAATGTCAAGTCAGGTTGCCTCCTCAAAGCCAAGCCAGGAGCATGCTATGGTAAAGCATTCTTCTCCCCGGTGCATTTATACAGTTGACAAAACCCCAACCTGGAGCCCAGGAACCGTGACCAACAGGTTCAGGAGCAGCTTCTTCCCAGCAACCATCAGGCTCTTGAACACCACTAACCTCAGCAACCATGATCTTCCATGGACTGTGTCATCAATTGTACTGTGGATTTTACACCATTACAGTTACCCAGTAACCTGCCAGCTAAACTGCAATAAGTAAGAATTTCATTGTTCTGTTGAGAACCAAACACTCGCCTTGACTATGTGCTGGGGCCTTCCCTGGTTTTGCTTCAAGAAGGAACTGCAGATGCTGGAAAATCAAAGGTGGACAAAAATTCCTGAGAAACATCTATGGAGCAAACTAAATATGCAATGTTTCGGGCCGAAACCCTTCTCCAGCATCTTTGTCTACTATTGGTTTTGCTTTACCCATCCCACCATAACAATAGAAGCTGCAGCAATGGGTGTGCATCTCATTGTTGCACTGTCCACAATCCTCTCCGCATCTATCAGAATCAGAATGCCTTTTATTGTCACTATACACATGTACAATGAGATTAAAAGCTGCTCCTACTCAGTGCAAAATAAAACAAAAAGGTGGGGGGGGGGGGGGGGGGGGGGGAGATGGTGCACAGGTTCTGCAGCGCTATATACATATCTATAAAAAGACAATGGATAAATAGAATGGATAATAGGATTCCTATATCCAGTATGGGTTACAGTTACAGTACAAATTACAGTAGGTGGAGAGATGAAAGTCCGGGGGTTAGGCTGTGAAGTCAATGCATGTGTGAGTTCAGGGAGATAATGGATTTTGGAAAGAAACTGTTCTGGAGTCTATTTGTCCTTGTGCTGATGCACCTATAGCGCCTCCCTGAGGGTAGCAGGTTGAACAGGCCAAATGCAGGATGGGAGCTGTCCTTGATAATGTTCTTCGCCCTGCTGAGGCAGCGGGAGGTGTAAATGTCCATCAGAGAGGGGAGAAGGCAGCCGATTATCTTCTGTGCTGCCCTAACTACCCTCTGAAGCCTCTCCCTGTCTGCCATGGTGCAGCTGCTGTACCATGCTGTAATGCAGTATGTCAACTACATACTAAGCCTGGGTGACATGATCAGCAAACACATTCGGTATGTGCATTCACTTGTGCAACTGGTTCTTGCTACCCGTTTGACCCGACAATCAGGCTCAGACAGGCCAAAACTTCCTCCAGTGATTTACTACGGAGACCAAGCCATCATTTGTAGACCAACCACGGAAAATATCAAGTCTTGGCAACAAATTCTATGACAACGTGACTGGGTAATTAAACTGGTATTGCATGAAACTAGAAACAAGTTATTCCACCTCTGTTGACGTTTAGTCAATTTTAGAAAAACATCCTTATTTAATTTTCTAAAGGCTCCAACATACTTCACTATCAGTAAGCGCACTTGTAGATCAGTCACTGCTGTAATGTCGAAAACCCAGCAGCCAATTTACATACAGTACACTCCCACAAATATGAAAATGACTGCATTTTTTTGCAGTGGGCAGTGAGAGATAAACACTGGCGCGACATCGGTGATAACGACAAAATGAAGTCACGTGAACTCTTACCTCAGCCTTCAGATGAATCTAACGCCCTCTCAAAAAGACAGAACAAAATTCAATACCAATAGGAAAAGCAAAGCTGTGCCCTAGCACAGAAGTAACCATTTAGTGCAAAAAATAATTCTGACCATCTGCCAAGTTTTTAACGATGTACAGGCCAGGCACCAGACAAAATTGTTGTCTTCAATAGACAGAGCATCTACTCCAATCATTTGCTAAAAGAACAAAACAATTCCAGAAGCAAATAGTGGTCACATGCAATTTTCTTTGAAAATGTTCTCTGCCAAAATATCGGCCCTCTCCATCAAAATATTCTGCACCGAGCAACGGAAAACCAGCAGCAGAACATCATCACACACAAAACATAGCACAAAATACCCGTCGTGGTTACAAGCAGCAACAAGCTTGGGCAGAGAACGAGGGTGAGTGGGTTTGCAGGATCACGAAGATTACTCGTGTTTAAGAAGGAACTGCAGATGCTGGAAAATCAAAGGTACACAAAAATGCTGGAGAAACTCAGCGGGTGCAGCAGCATCTATGCTTATTTTATTCCACATCCTCGTTCCTAGGGCTATCACTTGCCCCAATGCAAACACTTGTACATAACAATGTGCCTTTAGATGTATCATTAACTTTCTGACAATACTCATTGCCCTGGGATAAGAGCAAGCTCACTTCGTACAGGGCACCAGCTGTCTGAAGGGTCTCAGCCCAAAATGTCACCTATTCCTTTCCTCCAGAGATGCTGTCTGACTCGCAACGTTACTCTAGCTTTTTGTGTCCTATCTTTGGTTTAAACCAACATCTGCAGTTCCTCACAACACTAAAGAATTGTTGGTTTCTTTGAATAAATCCTTAAGAACTGGACATTCATGACAGTGCCAGCACAATGCATTTCGTTGTCTCTGTACTGTACACTGACAATGACAATTAAAATTGAATCTGAATCTAGTGTGGATGGTACAATGGGACATGACAGGCAGAGGTGATACAGTTTATGATGATATCGCCACTGCCCCGAGAAAGGCACAGAGGCAGATACCATCTCCCAACCCCCTCCCTCCTCGACGTGGTCCAGAGCAGACACCTTTCCCTTGCTCTCTCTCTCTTCCCCCCCCCCCCCATTATGAGCCAGACCCCGAGACACACACACACCACCCTGGACTCAAACCCACATCAACACTGAGTGATACACACACTCACACAATCTCCCCCGACCTCCATGGCATAGAATAACACACAGACCTAGACTCTCACTGACCCCCCCCCCCCCCCCCCAACGTTCACTGACCCAGAGTGACACACACACACACCTGGACCCAGACCCTCAGTGACTTAGAGCTAGACTCGGGGTGACAGCACACACACACATACACACACACACTTCGACTCTCACCGACCCAGAGTGACCCTCATAGACAATGAGTAACCCAGACCCTGAATAACTCTCAAACGCACACACATTGAAGACAGGGACAAAATGCTGGAGTAACTCCGCGGGACGGGCAGCATCAGTGGAGAGAAGGAAAGGGTCTCGACCCGAAACGTCGTCCATTCCTTCTCTCAGCATTACTCCAGCATTTTGTGTGTGTGTGTATGTGTGTGTGTGAATGTGTGTGCGTGAATGTGTGAGTTTGTGTGTGTGAGTGAGAGTGAGTGTCAGTGTGTGTGAGAGAGTGAGTGTGTGAGTGCGTGTGAATGTGTATGTGTGTGAGTGAGAGAGTGAGTGTGTCAGTGTGTGTGTGTGAATGTGTATGTGTGTGAGTGAGAGAGTGAGTGTGTCAGTGTGTGTGTATGTGTGTGAGTGAGAGAGTGAGTGTGTTAGTGTGTGTGTGTGAGAGAGTGAGTGTGTCAGTGTGTGTGTGTGAATGTGTATGTGTGTGAGTGAGAGAGTGAGTGTGTCAGTGAGTGTGTCAGTGTGTGTGTATGTGTGTGAGTGAGAGAGTGAGTGTGTCAGTGTGTGTGTGTGAATGTGTATGTGTGTGAGTGAGAGAGTGAGTGTGTCAGTGTGTGTGTGTGAATGTGTATGTGTGTGAGTGAGAGAGTGAGTGTGTTAGTGTGTGTGTATGTGTATGTGTGTGAGTGAGAGAGTGAGTGTGTCAGTGTGTGTGTGTGAATGTGTATGTGTGTGAGTGAGAGAGTGAGTGTGTTAGTGTGTGTGTATGTGTATGTGTGTGAGTGAGAGAGTGAGTGTGTCAGTGTGTGTGTGAATGTGTATGTGTGTGAGTGAGAGAGTGAGTGTGTCAGTGTGTGTGTATGTGTGTGAGTGAGAGAGTGAGTGTGTCAGTGTGTGTGTGTGTATGTGTGTGAGTGAGAGAGTGAGTGTGTCAGTGTGTGCATGTGTGTGAGTGAGAGAGTGAGTGTGTCAGTGTGTGTGTGTGAATGTGTATGTGTGTGAGTGAGAGAGTGAGTGTGTCAGTGTGTGTGTATGTGTGTGAGTGAGAGAGTGAGTGTGTCAGTGTGTGTGTGTGAATGTGTATGTGTGTGAGTGAGAGAGTGAGTGTGTCAGTGTGTGTGTGTGTGTGTATGTGTGTGAGTGAGGGAGTGAGTGTGTTAGTGTGTGTGTATGTGTGTGTCTTCGGTGTGAGCCATCATCTGCAGCTCCTTCCTCCACATCCACACACAATGAGCCAGACCCTGGGCAACTCACACTCACTCACTCACACTCACTCACTCTCACTCACTCTCACTCACTCACAGAGACAGCCAGGCAGCCGCCGACTGGCCCGGACCCACCTTGTAGACGTCTCCATAGGTGCCGCTGCCCACCCTCTGGATCAGCTCGAAGTCCAGCTGCGGGTTTTTCCTCAGGATGTCCCCGCTGGCGATGGCGGGGGCGGGGGCCCGGCCCTGCGGGTTCATGGCTGCCCGGGGTCGGGGTCGGGGTCGGCTCCCGGTCCACTATCCCCGATGTCGGTGCTGGAGCTCCGGCTGCCTCTGTGTGTCCCCGGCCTGTCTCCTGTCCCCGCCGCTGCTGCTGCTGCTGCTGCTGCTGCTGCTGCTGCTCCTCCTCCTCCCGCTGCCGCCGCCGCCGCCGCCGCCGCTCCACAAACTGCGCGCTGACTCCAAATATGGCGCCCGCGCCATTTCCTGCGCCGCCGCGCCTGCGCGTCCCTGCTGCTGCTGCGGCGGCGGCGAGCGCGCGTCCGCGGCGGCGCGTTCCCCCCCCCCCTCTCCCCTGCACCTGCACGCGCCCACTCACTCACTCTGCACCCACCCACCCCTCACTCCCATGCACCCACTCCCACACTCCCCCTGCACCCCTCCACTCACCCACTCCCCCTGCACCCCTCACTCCCCCTGCACCCACCCCCACACTCCCCCCTGCACCCACCCCCTCACTCCCCCTGCACCCACCCACTCACTCCCCCTGCACCCACCCACTCACTCCCCCTGCACCCATCCCCTCACTCCCCCTGCACCCACCCCCTCACTCCCCCTGCACCCACCCCCTCACTCCCCCTGCACCCACCCCCTCACTCCCCCTGCACCCACCCCCTCACTCCCCCTGCACCCACCCACTCACTCCCCCTGCACCCACCCCCTCACTCCCCCTGCACCCACCCCCTCACTCCCCCTGCACCCACCCCCTCACTCCCCCTGCACCCACCCACTCACTCCCCCTGCACCCACCCCCTCACTCCCCCTGCACCCACCCCCTCACTCCCCCTGCACCCACCCCCTCACTCCCCCTGCACCCACCCCCTCACTCCCCCTGCACTCACTCACTCACTCCCCCTGCACCCATCCACTCACTCCCCCTGCACCCATCCACTCACTCCCCCTGCACCCACCCCCTCACTCCCCCTGCACCCACTCACTCACTCCCCCTGCACCCACTCACTCACTCCCCCTGCACCCCTCACTCACTCTCCCTGCACCCCTCACTCCCCCTGCACCCCTCACCCCCCCCTGCACTCCCCCTGCACCCACCCCCACACTCCCCCTGCACCCCTCACTCCCCCTGCACCCACCCCCACACTCCCCCTGCACCCACCCCCACACTCCCCCTGCACCCACCCACTCACTCCCCCTGCACCCCTCACTCCCCCTGCACCCATCCACTCACTCCCCCTGCACCCATCCACTCACTCCCCCTGCACCCACTCACTCACTCCCCCTGCACCCATCCACTCACTCCCCCTGCACCCACCCCCTCACTCCCCCTGCACCCACTCACTCACTCCCCCTGCACCCACTCACTCACTCCCCCTGCACCCACTCACTCACTCCCCCTGCACCCATCCACTCACTCCCCCTGCACCCATCCACTCACTCCCCCTGCACCCCCTCACTCACTCACCCTGCACCCACCTAACCCACTCACTCCCCCTGCACCCACCTAACCCACTCCCCCTGCACCCACCCACTCCCCCTGCACCCACCCACTGATAATACATTAAATTATATAAATAAACATATTCAATTATCAGCAATACACTAAATGCATAAATTTATGAACAATCCGTTAAATATTATAATAAGTATGTATGTATATAATATATTCAGTATTAAATGTAGAAGCAGTGCTTTGAATGTATGTACAATGCTTTAAATGGATGAACGATATTTTAAATGGATGAACGATACATTAAATGTATGAGCAATACACTAAACGTATGAATAATATATTGAATGCAAAAGCAATGCATTGAATGTGTAATGCTGCCAACACACACCTCTAGCTAGATTTGACATGTATCCCTGGGCGGGTTTACAGTGCCACGGCCATGTGATTGTTGCGTGTCCAGCGGTGACCCATCTGTCACTTCCCTCTGTTGACAGTTTAAACGACAGCGGTTTCGACGCGGACAATGATTCATTTATGGCAGTAAATGAGGATGCCAGATTTCCTGCCCCACTGCCCGAAACACCCGTCACTTTCCACAGTCACTCCCCGGCCTGCTCAATATCTCCACCAGTTTTTGTTCAAGCCTTTCCATTTGTTTGCCAACCAAGCTGGACACAAAATGCTGGAGTAACTCAGCGGGACAGGCAGCATCTCTGGAGAGCAGGGATGGGCGATGTTTCGGGACGAGACCCCAAAACGTTACATCTTCCTTCTCCCTGGAGATGCTGCCTGTCCCGCTGAGTCATTTTGTGTCTGTCTTCGGTTTAAACCAGCATCTGCAGTTCCTTCCTACACATTTTTGTTTGCCAGCGCTATCATATATGAAATAATATTTACTCCATAAATAAAACATATTTATTCCCGTTTTTACAAAATGATTTTAAAAATTAGTGCACTCCGCAAGAAATGCTGAATCAGCGTCAATTGATTTAGTGAAGAATTTAGCGATGATAGCAAGTACTCCCAAGTACTCCCAAGGAATTTAGCGATGATAGATATAGATACTAGATATAGATACTGTTTGTTGTGCGGTTTGTGAATGTTGCCACCCGGTGCCGTTACCTGGAATTACAGATGCTGTCTGTAAACAAACAAGATGACGGTGAAACTGCCCGTCTCGTCTCGGTATTACCAGAAAAGGCTTCCCACTTCAAAGTGTACGCGGGCAATTGATAATGTCCTATGTTTCTATGTTAAAATCTGCCAATGTCCCATAAATTTATTCATGTGTGTATATATTTATATTATGGTATATGGACACACTAATCTGTTTTGTAGTATGTACAGCCTACTATGTACTGTGTGCAAGAATTTCATTGTCCTATCAGGGACACATGACAATGAACTCACTTGGACTTGAAATACAATTTCATATTTTTTTACCCCTGTACAAGCTTTCACTGCATAACGAGCTGCGGTGGATATTCGCTCCTTGCCGTGTTTATATTAAATGAGATTGTGTACCGTGTCAACACCGTTCCTTACGGAGATCAATAATATTTTCCATTACAACATAATTGTGCAGTGAAAATGCAAAACTGGAGGCAGAATGACAGAGGAATTTTAAACGGTAGATAGTTCATATTTTTCTCTTTACATAATCATAGTTTAAAGGTAGCAGCATCCCTTGCAGTGGTACAGAGTCGCCACAGTCATTAGTACCTGTGGGTGTTAATCACCACGTCATGTTTGGAGATGTTTACAGGAAAGTTAGGATGTTGTGAAATTTTTTCCTTTGAATATAACATCTGCAGTGTGTGTGTGTTTTTTTTTTTTTTAATTCAGTTTTGGGGAACCTAAACAGAGTTGTTTCAATCCACTTGGAAAGATTTGGGGATCATAGAACATACAGCACGTAAACAGGCCCATTAGCCCACAAAATATGTAGGAAGGAACTGCAGATGCTGGTTTAAACTAAAGAGAGACACAAAATGCTGGAGTAACTCCCAAGTTCCCATTGCACCAGCTTCTCATTCCCACCTAGCAAACAGCCAACAATGGTCTGTTTCCTCCATCATCGTTACTTTTTTGCATATCTTTCATCCATTTGTTCTATATCTCTCCACTTCACCATCTGTATCTCTCGTTTCCCTTTTCCCCCCCGACTAGCCTGAAGGAGGGTCTCGACCGGAAACGTCGCTCATTCCTTCTCTCCAGAGATGCTGCTTGAGTTACTCCAGCACTTTCTGTCTACCTTTGGCCCACAGAGTCTGTGCCGAACATGGTGCCAAGTTAATGTAATCCCCTTTGTTTGCACGTGACCCTAATCCCCACCCCCCCCCCCCCCCATTTCCCTGCATATCTATGCACCTATCTAAATGTCTCTTCAACACCATTACCATCATTGCCTCAACCGCCATCAACAAGCATTCCAGGCACCCACCAGTCTGTATAAAAAATACCCCATACATCGCATTTAAACTTTGCCCCTCTTACCTTAATGCAATGCCCTTAATCTTTGACATGCCTACCACTGTCTACATTATAATAGTGTTTATAATAGTACTTTTATAATTTACTAGACTAAGTGGGACCCGTTGGGTCCCATGTTCACAAGGGAGGGCTGGTCCCCCAACACAATATTCCACCTCTCCACCAATTCCAATATTAGTGGCCTGTCGGGTGTGGGGGAGGGGGGGGCTTTCTGGAGCGCTGGTATGGGTGTTGTTGGCTGCAGGGACTACTGGTCTCCCGAGGGCTAGTATGGACATTGTGGGCCAAATGGATTCTTGGGGTGGCAGCTCAGTCCCTCAAGTCTGATGTGCTGGCAGCTCACTCACGGCTGGTGGGCTGGCAGTTGACTCATGGCTATTCCTTGCAATTCCATTTCAAGCAGAGTGCAAGGCCACCAAATTCAAATCCATTTTCCTACCATTTCAAGCAGGGTGCAAGGTCACCAAATTCAAGTACAGTTTCTTACCTCTTCGAGCACGGTGCAAGGCCACAAAGTTCAATTGCAGTTTCATACCACTTCAAGCACGTGCAAGACCACCAAATTCAAGTGTAGTTTCATACCATTTCAAGGAGGGTGCAAAGCCACCAAATTCAAGTGTAGTTTCAAACCATTTCATGCAGGGCGCAACAACACCACATTCAAATGCATTTTCATACCATTTCATGCAGGGTGCAAGGCCACCACATTCAAATGCAGTTTCATACCATTTCAAGCAGGGTGAAACCACCATAAAATCACCATAAAACACCACACTCACAGTTCAGTAGACATTCAGTGTGTTCAGTTGATTCACAGCTCAGAGTCGTGACCTCTCCCTCCCCCATCATGCAGGGACTGAGCCACACCCACACTTCTGGGTTTTATAATTCCTCCCCCTCCCACCGGAAAAGGTGTGGCCTTCATGGCTTGATTGACAGGAGAGAGATTCTCAACATTTTTTTTTAATAGCACTTTTATTTTTAATTGATGGGAAGAATCCTCTGCACCTGATGAGTGGAGGGGGACCGAGTAAGATGGCCAAAAATCACAGGCATAAGTGGTAGCGTTTTATCTAAAATCAATATAGTGCAAACAGGAAGTTGTCAAGTTTAGACAAACAACCATTTGCAGACAGTGCCTTTTCACTTCAACCCAAATCCCCCAAGCAACCATTTGCAGTGCCTTTTTACTTCAACCTAAATCCCCAAACAACCATTTGCAGTGCATTTTCACTTCAACCCAAAACCCACAAACAGCTATTTGCATGCAGTGCCTTTTTACTTCAACCCAAATCCCCAAACAACCATTTGCAGTGCATTTTCACTTCAACCCAAAACCCCCAAACAGCCATTTGCATGCAGTGCCTTTTTACTTCAACCCAAACCCCCCAAACAACCATTTGCAGTGCCTTTTTACTTCAAAGCAACTATATTTTCATTTTCAAACCACATTAAGGGCACTCACAGTTGAGTAGACATGTGTTCAGTGTTATTCAGAGCTCAGAGAGACGTGACCTCTCGCTTCCTCCATCTTGCAGAGACTGAGTGAGGCACACCACTTCCGGGTTTTATAGTCCCTCCCACCAGCAGGGGCAGCAAAGAGAATGGCAGAATGTTTTAAAACATTAATATCTCCCTGATTTTTCATCGATGGGAAAAATCCTCCAGTCCAGTCCGGCGGAGGGGGGCTCTGAGCGAGGTGGCCAAAAATGACGGCCGTAAGTGGCGGCGTTCTCTCGGAAATCACATTGCAGTAAGTCAAAAGCGGTCAAGATCTTACTTTTAGTGATATATAAGATAAACAGCCTTTTTCCCCCAGAAACAGCTTCTTACCCACAGCCATCAGGCTATTAAACTCAACTCAAACAAAACTCTGAACATTAATAGCCCATTATCTGTTTATTTGCACTTTATCTGTTTTATTTATTCATGCGTGTGTATATTTATACAATGGTATATGGACACACTGATCTGTTCTGTATTCATGCCGACCATATTCTGTTGTGCTGAAGCAAAGCAAGAATTTCATTGTCCTATCTGGGACACATGACAATAAACTCTCTGGAATCTTTTATAATTTAAAAAAAATCATCAGGTCTCCCCTCAACTGTTGGCATTCCAGAGAAAACAATCTTTGTTTTGTCCTTACAGTTAACACCCTCCATTCCAGGCAGCATTGTGGTAAACCTCTTCTGCACCCTCTCCACATCCTTCCTGTAATGGGGCCACCAGAACTGTACACAATGCTCCAAATGGCTCTTATACTCAATGCCCCGACCACTGAAGGCAAGCAGAGCGTATGCCTTCTTTATCACTCTGTCTACTTGTGTTACCACTTTCAGAGAGTTGTGGACATGGACCCCAAGATCCCTCTCTTGATATCACTCTATATAGAAAGGAAACAATATTTTGTCGAACACTAATGGTGGATTACAGTATTTTCATGTTTTCTGTGCCCAATTCCTTTATGTTTTACATAGAACACAAAGTACTGGAGTAACTCAGTGGGTCAGGCAGCATCTGTGGAGAACACGGATAGGTGACGTTTCACAGAGTGCTGGAGTAACTCAGTGGGTCAGGCAGCATCTCTGGAGAACATGGATAGGTGACGTTTCGCCTTTAGGCCTTTGACAAGGTTCCTCATGGAAGGTTGGTTAAGAAGGTTCAACTGTTGGGTATAAATGCAGGAATAGCAAGATGGATTCAACAGTGGCTGAATGGGAGAAGCCAGAGGGTAATGGCGGATGGCTGTTTGTCGGGTTGGAGGCAGGTGACTAGTGGGGTGCCTCAGGGATCTGTGTTGGGTCCTTTGTTGTTTGTCATGTACATCAATGATCTGGATGAAGGGGTGGTAAATTGGATTAGTAAGTATGCAGATGATACCAAGATAGGGGGTGTTGTGGATAATGAAGAGGATTTCCAAAGTCTACAGAGTGATTTAGGCCAGTTGGAAAAATGGGCTGAAAGATGGCAGATGGAGTTTAATGCTGATAAATGTGAGGTGCTACACCTTGGCAGGACAAATCAAAATAGGACGTACATGGTAAATGGTAGGGAATTGAAGAATACAGTTGAACAGAGGGATCTGGGAATAACCGTGCATAGTTCCTGGAAGGTGGAATCTCATATAGATAGGATGGTAAAGAAAGCTTTTGGTATGCTAGCCTTTATAAATCAGAGCATTGAGTATAGAAGCTGGGATGTAATGTTAAAATTGTACAAGGCATTGGTGAGACCAAATCTGGAGTATGGTGTACAATTTTGGTCGCCCAATTATAGGAAGGATGTCAACAAAATAGAGAGGGTACAGAGGAGATTTACTAGAATGTTGCCTGGGTTTCAACAGCTAAGTTACAGAGATTGGTTGAATAAGTTAGGTCTTTATTCTCTGGAGCGCAGAAGGTTAAGGGGGGACTTGATAGAGGTCTTTAAAATGATGAGAGGGATAGATAGAGTTGATGTGGACAAGCTTTTCCCTTTGAGAATAGGGAAGATTCAAACAAGAGGACATGACTTTAGAATTAAGGGACAGAAGTTTAGGGGTAACATGAGGGGGAACACATGAGTGCAGGCAGGTGGGACTAAGGGAAAAAAGTTGTTCGGCACGGACTTGAAG
Source organism: Raja brachyura (assembly GCA_963514005.1). The sequence goes on along the minus strand of OY740789.1, from coordinate 79,003,373 downwards.
GGCCGAGATGGCCTGTTTCCGTGCTGTAACTGTTATATGGTTTCACAGAGTGCTGGAGTAACTCAGTGGGTCAGGCAGCATCTGTGGAGAACATGGATAGGTGACGTTTCACAGAGTGCTGGAGTAACTCAGCGGGTCAGGCAGCATCTGTGGAGAACATGGATAGGTGACGTTTCACAGAGTGCTGGAGTAACTCAGCGGGTCAGGCAGCATCTGTGGAGAACATGGATAGGTGACGTTTCACAGAGTGCTGGAGTAACTCAGTGGGTCAGGCAGCATCTGTGGAGAACATGGATAGGTGACGTTTCACAGAGTGCTGGAGTAACTCAGTGGGTCAGGCAGCATCTGTGGAGAACATGGATAGGTGACGTTTCACAGAGTGCTGGAGGAACTCAGCGGGTCAGGCAGCATCTGTGGAGAACATGGATAGGTGACGTTTCACAGAGTGCTGGAGTAACTCAGTGGGTCAGGCAGCATCTGTGGAGGACCTGAATTGGGAACCTTTCCTCAGAATGGGTTGTTCACCGAAGACAGACACAAAAAGTTGGCGTAACTTAGCGGGACAGGCAGCATCTCTAGAGAGAAGGAATGGGTGACGTTTCGGGTGAAGGCTCTTCTTCAGACTGAACCAAAACATCACCCATTTCTTCTCACCAGAGATGCTGCCTGTCTCGCTGAGTTACTCCAGCATTTTGTGCCTATCTTCAGTTTAATCCAGCATCTGCAGTTCCTCCCTGCACGGGGTCTTCTCCGTGTTTGTCTTCCTCTGATGACAACGTGATGACCGGGGGCCGTGGGCAGCAGGGTCTTCTGTTGAGGAGTGAGGTTGATGGGGAGGCCAGCTGAGGATGACCAGGGGGAGGCCAGCTGCTGTAGGGACGGAGCAGTGGTGGTCAATGCTGTTACTGGTCCAGCGAGCCAACAAGGGAGAGGAGGGAGTGGTCTGACCACTGTCGGCCTGAGTCAGTGCCACATCCACCCCACACTCGCCGTACAGACCACATGGGACGCAAGGCAGGTCGAGCTGTGGGAGACCCGGGTTCCCTCCTGACCTCAGGCGCTGCTGTGCCGAGTTTGCATATTCTCCCTGTGACCACGTGGGTTTTCTCCGGGAGCTCCGGTTTCCTCCCACATCCCAAAGAGGTGCAAGTTTGTCGGTTAATTGACCCACTGTGAATTGCCCCCTGGTGTATAGGGAGTGGATGAGAAAGTGGGATAGCGCAGAAGTCACGGTGGCGCAGCGGTAGAGTTGCTGCCTTACAGCGAATGCAGCGCTGGGGACCCGGGTTCGATCCCGACTACGGGTGCTGTCTGTGCGGAGTTTGTACGTTCTCCCCGTGACCTGCGTGGGTTTTTTCCGAGATCTTCGGTTTCCTCCCACACTCCAAAGATGTACAGGTTTGTAGGTTAATTGGTAAATGTACCAATCCTACGCCCACAAACCTAGTGTTAACGTGCGGGGATCGCTGGTCGGCGCGGACCCGGTGGGCAGGAGGACCTGTTTCCGCGCTGCATCTCTAAACTAAAAGTTTTAAGCTTTTGTGACAGGTGTATGTATAGGGAAATGGCCAAGCAAGGGCAGATGGGACCATCTTAGATGCGGAATCTTAGTGGGTATGGACGGGTTGGGCCGAAGGGCCTGTTTGCATGCTGTGTGACTCTCTAATGATTCACACTAAGAGGGAGCAAGGTCCTCATGGAAGTTATTCATATGTGTGTCAACCAACATGTAGAACACGCTGACGGCCCCAGGGAGGCCAAGGAGAGGGATGTGGGCAACCTCGTCTGTCCAGTCCCTCCACAGATGCTGCCTGATTCCCCAGGTTCCTCCAGCACTTTGTGTTGTTGTTTGTAAACCAGTATCTGCAGTTCCCAGCGTCTGCAGTAAATGAGTAATCATTAATGTAGTAATACATAACAGCGCAAGTCCATAGTGCAACCAAGGACACAGTCCATAGTCCATCATAGTTGCTGAGATCATTCTTGCTATTGAGGGAGTGCAGCGTAGGTTTACAAGGTTAATTCCCGGGATGGCGGGGCTTGTACACTCTGGAGTTTAGAAGGATGTGAGAGGGGATCTCATTGAAACATATAAGATCATTAAGGGTCTGGACTCGCTAGAGGCAGGAAACATGTTCCCGATGTTGGGGGAGTCCAGAACCAGGGGCCACAGTTTAAGAATAAGGGGTAAGCCATTTAGAATGGAGACGAGGAAACACTTTTTCTCACAGAGTGTGGTGAGTGTGTGGAATTCTCTGCCTCAGAGGGCGGTGGAGGCCGGTTCTCTGGATGCTTTCAAGAGAGAGCTAGATAGGGCTCTTAAAGATAGCGGAGTCAGGGGATATGGGGAGAAGGCAGGAACGGGGTACTGATTGGGGATGATCAGCCATGATCACATTGAATGGCGGTGCTGGCTCGAAGGGCCGAATGGCCTACTCCTGCACCTATTGTCTATTGTCTATTGTTAGTGTTGTACACTGTTTAGGAGCATGATGGTTGCTGGGAAGAAGCTGCTCTTGAACCTGGAGGTAACGGTTTGCAGGCTGCTGTTCCTTCTCCCCGATGGTAGCAGCAAGATGAGAGCATGGCCAGGGTGGTGTGCGTCGTTGATGATGCCAGCTGCCTTTCTGAGGCAGGGCCTCCTTGAGATCCCTTTGAAGGTCAGAACCGATGATGGACCGAGCAGTGTTTCTCCACTCTCTGCAGTCTGCACTGTTCCTGGGCTTTGCGGGCTGCAGGCATGGCGAGGTGTTGTCATCACATCATGTGTTGACTGCGTTGAGAAGCTCTGCTTGCGTGGGTGAGCTGGTGCGCCTGGCAGAGTGCAGAGGGAGCAGAGAGTGGGTGGATCCCACCACAGGATGTGGGCGAAGCAGCAGATGGCCACGCCAAGTTAGTAATGTCAATATTTCTTTTGGCATCACCCAAGACACACCAAGTAGAAACTGGAGCTTAAGCCTGTCTAATGTGACAGCTGTCCCCAAGCTGTGTCCATTTGCCCACTCACATCGACTCAATAGTAACTAGAAGACCATCGGACCATTGCGTTTGGAATTGCTGTTGCCAGAACTAGTCTCTCTCTACATCTGACGTTCCTGGTGAACTTCAATTCAGCGTTTCTGATAATCCTGGTTTGATCTCCAAGTTTTCCTGGTATATTACATTTATTGGATAACACAAACGGGGAATTTTTCATTGCCATTCTCTTTCATTATCCATTCTACTTCAGAGTCGAGACCCTTCTTCAGACTGATTCAAAGACTGACTGATGGCAGCCTGGAATTTGTCCCATTACCGCCCACCACAAGCCACTCGGGTGGAGAGCCCCAAACGTGAATTGCAATCTGTATCTTCTCGTCAAAAAACACCACGGGTGCAAGCAATCCAAACTAAAAATGTTGCAAGTTCTCAACAGGCCAGGCAACACCTGTGACGAGAGGACGGAGGAGGAATTGAGCCCAACTTGAGGCATTAATCCTACTTCCCTCAAAAATATCACAACGTGCTGGAGTAATGGATGATCAGCCATGATCGGTGCTGGCTCGAAGGGCCGAATGGCCTACTCCTGCACCTATTGCCTATTGTCTATTGTCTATAACTCAGCGGGTCAGGTAGCACCTCTGCAGAACAAGGATAGGTGACGTTTCGGGTTTGGACCCTTCTCAACGCTGCAATCTATTTCCGTTTGCAATATTACGTCACAATCCTGATTTCCAGATCTATTAGCCTGAGATTGTGCCTCCACAGTTCTCCATTTTCCAGCTGGAGACTATTTGCCTGTCAATACCTTCAGACGCTCCTCCCAAACAGTTCACTCCTCATCTTTCTGAGCTCTGGTATGTACAGGCCAATCTCACTCAGTCCATAACATCAGGCTACACTCTACTGAATCCATACTCTGATGCTGTCAGATTGTCACAGAGTTTAGAATCATGGATATATACAGCACAAAGCAGGCTCAACACCCCATGCTGACCAAGATGCCCCGATCTACAGGAATTTAGTTCCATTTACCCACGTTTGACCCGTATCCCTCTACGTATCTAAGCCATTCGTATCTATGTAACTGTCCAACTTTAATGTTTAGGAAGGAACTGCAGTTGCTGGTTTAAACTGAAGGTAGACATAAAGTGCTGGAGTAACTCAGCGGGACAGGCAGCATCACTGGCGAGAAGGAATGGTTGATGCTTCGCGTCGAGATCCTTCCTCAGACTGGGAAGGGCCTCGACCCAAAACGTCGCCCATTCCTTCTCGCCAGTGATGCTGCCTGTCCCGCTGAGTTACTCCAGCACTTTGTGTCTATCTTCTCAAGTCAAGTCTAGTCAACTCAAGTCACTTTTATTTCTATAGCACATTTAAAAAACAACTCTTGTTGACCAAAGTGCTTTACATTGGTGGAGGTACTAACGTTATACAACAGTGGTTCATAGATTAAATACAAACATCACTACATACATATAGCCCTCCCTCAGAGGACATCAAGAAAGGCTTGGGAGTAGAGATGAGTTTTTAGTCTCGACTTAAAAGAGTTGATGGAGGGGGCAGTTCTGATGGGAGAGGGATGCTGTTCCACAGTCTAGGAGCTGCAACCGCAAAGGCACGGTCGCCCCTGAACTTATGCCTAGACCGCGGGATGTTCAGTACCCCCACAGGACGTTCTGTCTTTTAAATCCTCACTTCCGGCTCTCTATGCTCCACAGCCTCCAACCTTATTCTATTGGAAGTTGCTTTCCTTCCAGTCTTAATTTAACTTCTATATGTTATATGGTTATAGTTCCCCAGTCCTGCACAGCCCGGTTTTATCTCCTCCCCAAACTCCACAAACAGAACGGTTTCTGCTTGTTGCTGGCCCATTGAATTAGTTTCCACATTCATCGACCCCATCCTATCCCCCCCGGTCCAATCCCTCCCTACCTACGTCCAAGACACCTTTGTCTCTTCAATCACTTCAGTTTTCTAGGCCCCCACTACCTCATCTTTACTGCGGACGTTTAGTCACTCCACACCTCACCTGGAAGGTCTTAAAAGTTCTTCCTCGAACTCCGAACCAGCCAATTTCCATCTACCAATACTCTCCTCCGCCTAGCAGAGCTGGTCCTTACCCTCAACAACTTCTCCTTCGATTCTCCCCACTTCCTCCAAGTCCAAAAGGCGTAGCTATGGGCACCCGCATGGGCCCCAGCTATGCCTGCGTCCTTGTAGGGTGTGTCGAACAACCCCTGTTCCAGGCGTAGACTGGCCCTATCCCCTAACTCTACCTCTGCTACATTGACGACTGCATCGGTGCTACCTCCTGCACCCAATGCAAAATTCACCGTCTTCATCAACTGCACGACTAATTTCCGTCCTGCACTCAAATTCACTTGGACCGTCTCCGACATCTCTCTACCGTTTCTTGATTTCACCGTCTCCATCACAGGAGACAGACTATGGACTGACATCTATGACAAACCCACTGACTCCCATAGCTATCTAGACTACACTTCTTCCCATCCTGCTTCCTGTAAAGATTCTATCCCCTACTTCCAATTCCATCTGCGCCCATGATGAGGTTTTCCATACCAGTACATCCAAGATGTCCTCATTCTTTGGGAAATGGGGTTTCCCCTCTTCGATCATAGATGAGGCTCTCACTCGGGTCTCCTCGATATCCTGCAGCTCCGCTCTTGCTCCCCCTCCCCCCAGTGGTAACAGGGACACAGTCCCCCTTGTCCTCACCGCCCACCCCATCAGCCGTCGCATACAGCACATAATCCACCGACATTTTTGCCACCTCCAACGGGATCCCGCCAGTTTCCTTCTCCATCACCGACATCTTCCCATCTCCAGCCCTTTCCACTTTCATAGAATCATAGAAAATAGGTGCAGGAGTAGGCGATTCGGCCCTTCGAGCCAGCACCGCCATTCAATGTGATCCGCAGAGACCGTTCCCTCCGCAACTCCCAGGTCAACTCGTCCATTTCCACCCAAACCACCCACTCCCCAGGTACTTTCCCCTGCAACCGCAGAAGATGCTGCACCTGTCACTATACCTCCCCCCTCGACTCCTTTAGTCTTTTCAGGCGAGGCAGAGGTTCACTTGCACCTCCTCCAACCTCATCTACTATGGCCGTTAGTTCCAGGTGTGGACTCCTGCATGTCAGCGAGACGAAGCGCAGGCGTGGCAATCATTTCGCTGAACATCTCCGCTCAGTCCGCCTGAACCTACCAGATCTCCCGGTTGCTGGACACTTTAACTCCCCCTCCTATTTGCACACTGACCTTTGTCCTGGGCCTCCTCCATTGTCAGAGTGAGGCCCAGCGCCTCCTATTTCACCTGGGAGAGCTTACACCCCAGCGGTATGAACATTGACTTCTCTAACTTCAAGTATCCCTTGCTTTCCCTCTCTCTCCATCCCTCCCCCTTCCCAGTTCTCCGACCAGCCTTACTGTCCCTGCCTACATTTTATCTCTGTTAGCTTTGTTGTTACCTTCTCCCAGCTAACAATGATCTATTCTACATTTTACCCGATCTCCATTGCCTTTGCCCTGTTTTCACACCTTCACACTTCCTTTTCTGTCTATCTCCCTCCCCCCTGACATCAATCTGAAGAAGGGTCTCTACCCGAAACGTTACCCATTCCTTCTCTCCAGCGGTGCTGCCTGTCCCTCTGAGTTACTCCAGCATTTTGTGTCTATCTTCAGTTTAAACCAGCAACTGCAGTTCCTTCCTACACATTCTGTATTTTAAATGTTCTTGTGGTGCCTGCCTCAGCTACCTCCTCCGGCAGCTCATTCCACATACCCACGTCGGATAAAGAGTCCAAAAGTCTACAAAATATATTTTGTGTGGTCTTAGCAAAATTCTAACAGCAGTGAGAATTTCCTATTCCAGCACTGGATACCAAAGACACTCCTCTAATATCTTTGCTGGATACGGTTTGCCATAAAGGCCAACAAATCGAACAAAGTAATCCCAAGCATCGCAACCTCATTCCATTCGATACATTGTAGTCATTGAGAACCTATTACGTTTAGCTTAGTTTAGAGACAGGCCCTTCGGCCCATCGGGTCCGCGATGACCAGCGATCCCTGCACACTTACACTATCCTACAGACGAGGGACAATTTACATGTATACCAAGCTAATTAACCTACAATTTCTCAATTCTGTTAACCCAGGCTGTCTCCTCCCCTTCCCACCTCTCCCTCAGCCCTCGGGCCCTGGCATTCCTTCTCTCTCTCTCTATCTCCCCCCTCCCCACCCAAGTCGCACTAGCTTCTCATTTTCACACCACAAACAGCTTACAATGGCCTGTTTCCTTTATCATCGATACTTTTTTTGCATATCTTTCATTCATTGTTCTTTATCTCTCCACATCACCGTCTGTATCTCTCGTTTCCCTGATCCCTGACCAGTCTGAGGAAGGGTCTCGACCCGAAACGTCGCCTATCTCCTTCGCTCCTTAGATGCTGCTGCACCCGCTGAGTTTCTCCAGCCTTTTGTGTAACCCTCGATTCTCCAGCATCTGCAGTTCCTTCTTTAACACAACTAATTAACCTACAAACCTGTACGCCTTTGGAGTGTGGGAGGAAACCAGAGATCCCGGAGAAAACGCCACGCAGGTCACGGGGAGAACGTGCAAACTCCGCGCAGGCACCGGTAGTCAGGACCGAACCCGGGTCTCTGGCGCTGTAAAGCAGCAACTCTACCGCTGAGCAACCGTTCAATAATTTGGACAATTGAATCTGAAGAAGGGTCTCGACCCGAAACGTCGCCTATCTCCTTCGCTCTTTAGATGCTGCTGCACCCGCTGAGTTTCTCCAGCTTTTTGTGTAACCCCCCCCCTACTCGTGTCAGATCTGGCTACATGTGGAGTCATGGACCTGCCGCCTATCCTGCCCATGTCAACCAGGTTGGCAACACTGGGCCAGTCCCATTTGCCTGCATCTGGCCCATATCCCTCTTGACCCTTCCTATCCACATCTCTGTGCAACTGTATTGTAATTGTATCCAATTCTTTTTTTTTAATATATCTTTATTAGAGGCCATACATATTACAAATAATATAACCATTTTTTTCAGATATAGTTAATACATCTTTCCAAAATTATATAAATATTAGCAAATCATATATATAGGCCTCACTTTTTTTAGTGGGTAATTAAAAGAGTATGATTATATTTGATTAATATAAAAAAATAAAAAATTAAAAAATTAAAAAAACAACAAACAAAGAACAAAAAAAAAACAAAAAACATATAACTAGTAAACTGTTATTATACTTGTGGAAAAGAAAACTGTATACATCTTATCAATGAATGGAGCAATTTCTAAATATAATATATAGAGACAAGTATATAAATCTGAAATTGAACATTCTGGGTGAAATTATCCAATTCTAACCAGACTGATTCCTGGGATGTCAGGACTTTCATATGAGGAAAGACTGGATAGACTCGGCTTGTACTCGCTGGAATTTAGAAGATTGAGGGGGGATCTTATAGAAACTTACAAAATTCTTAAGGGGTTGGACAAGCTAGATGCTGGAAGATTGTTCCCGATGTTGGGGGAGTCCAGGACAAGGGGTCACAGTCTAAGGATACGGGGGAATTCCTTTCGGACCGAGATGAGGAAAACATTCTTTACACAGAGAGTGGTGAGTCTCTGGAATTTCATTTCGGAGTCACGTGAGTGACTTCGTGAAGAGCCCGCCGGCGCGCATGCTCGACATATCGTCGTAACGCGTTGCTGCGACGGCTGACGGAGGAGCGTGCTCCTCGCCAGCCCTTCATAAGGGAACCACGCAGGTAAGTATGCTACCTTAAGTTGGTGGTTCTTGTTGTGTTTGCTTCACAGCAAGAACATGGATGGGAGTCTAAGAGGCCGGAGTTCGAGGAGAAGTCGCCGGCCAGCAGTTCCGGAGCGAGAGTTGTCGGGGGTACCTGCAACACAGACCGGAACGAGGGCGGAGATGTCGGTGAGCTCTGTCTTTTCAGGTCCGGACCCGCCCGCACACCACAGCTCGGAGGAGTTTGACGAGGAGGAGTGTGGTGTGCCGCCAGAGCAGGACGACCCTGCCATGGCAGTCCGGTCGTCAGCAGGCTTGCTGACGGCCTCGAGCAGACGGGTCCGTGCGGCTGCACGGCCCGCTTCACGAAGCCCCCTGCGCAGGGGAAGGGCAGGAGCCCAGACGCCTAACCCTGTCGGGGCTAAGGCTCTGCCTGCCGCTAAGGAGCGGTCAGGTTCCAGGACGGGACCCGGGGCAGCTGTGAGGTCCAGCCGTCGCCCCCCAACTTCCGACGCCGGGACGAGTCAGTTGGGGGTCCCGTCACGGTCGCCGAGCCCCCCATGGATGGGTGGGCGAGACCATGCGTCGGCAAGGTCCACGATGTGGGCAGCTGGCAAGCCTGCACGGGCCCAAGGTATCCAGGCTTCGGCTGGTGCCGACACTATGCCGCATCTGTCCTTAGAGGCAACGGCTTCCGCTCCCGCTACACGGAGGCGGTTGAACACGCCCGTGCAAGGATCGCGCAGTTTCGCCTCGGCGGCTGTCGACGACAACTACCGGCACCGGCAGGGCCTCGACGAGGTGCGGGCCGATGACAGGAGCCCCGGCCAATTTTCAGAGCTGGAGGACTCCGACCACCTGAGTGTTCAGGGTGAAGGGCGTATTGACCGTATAGAGCGGCTGCTGGAACGTCTCATCCAACATCAACAGGCATCCAGCAGCGATAGGCACAGGGCTTCATCACCAGCTTCATACACCAGCCTGGAGCAGCAGGACGAGGAGGCCGTGGGCGACCCCATCCCACCCCCGCCTGAATTACTGGCGGAGGACCTCCTCGATGTGGCCACCAAGTTTGCAGCCCCTCATTCCTTTGGGCTTCCTATCAATACAAAGCTGGCAGCCACTGTGGACTTCCTAAATAATCACCAGCTTCAGGAGCAAGTTCTATTACAAGCCATGAGCCGTCACAAGGCTCCATCAAACTGCAACTCCCTCAACGTGCCTGTGGTCAATACGCCGATATGGGGCAACATCAGTGCGGCTATCCGTCAGCAGGAGCTGAAGATTCAGCGGATCCTGAAACTCCTCATGGCCGGGATTACTGCCTTTGTGCGGTCGGTCGATGGAGAGGAGCTTAATTTGGACCAGGAGGATGCTCTGGCGCTTCTATGCGCTACTCAAAACGAAATTAACGGCTTTCGGAAAAATAGCATCCGCCCAGCGCTCAACCCCAAATTTGCAGGGTTGTGCAAACCACCGCCGCCGCCGCCGCCCCGTCAGCTCTTTGGCGAAGACCTTTCCAAAAGGGTCAGAGAGCTTGATGAACAAGCCAAGACCGTGGGGCTCATGCGCTCTCAGAGTGCCCCCACGCCATCGAGCTCCAAAGCTTCGCTTGGCCGCTCACGAGGGTCTGCCAGCATGTCTACCAGGAATTACCCTCCAGGTCCAAACCGATATCAGCCACCCCAACCACAGGGGTCTTTTTTAGGACAGGCTCGGCAGAAGCCGAGATGGAAAATGAGGACGCCACGACCTCAAACCAACCCAGCACCTCTACGTCCACCCACTCGTGTCAGGGACCGCCGGTAACCACAGAGGTGAGGCGGTCTGGTTCTCTTTTTTCTCTTTGTTTAACTTCACTTGTTGGTGGGCGTTTGCGGTTGTTTGCGGGTGCATGGGGTAATATTACCAGTGATGAGTATGTGTTACGGAATATTCAGGGCCATAGCATTGAGTTTATTAATGGGGACATCCCTCCGTCTCAGCATAGACCGGGTCGTATGTTTAAACTAACGGCTGCGGAACAGTCCGTAGGCTATAAGGAAATTTTAAGGTTGGAACAGAAAGGGGTCATAGAGAAAACGGTTCATGAGCCCGTTGAATTTGTTTCCAATATTTTTACCCGACCTAAGAAAGATGGAGGCTGTAGAGTCATTATTGATCTGACCACTCTGAATAACTTTGTAACATATACTCATTTTAAAATGGACACGTTTGAAACGGCCAAATCATTGATCTCACAAGGGTGCTTTATGGCATGTATTGATTTACAGGATGCGTACTATACCGTACCCATGCAAAAATATTACAGAAGGTTCTTAAAATTTATCTGGATGGACCAGCTGTGGCAATATAGGGCGTTGCCTAATGGGCTCACCACAGCCCCTCGATTATTTACTAAATTGGTGAAGCCAATTATGGCTTATTTAAGACAACGACATCATGTCGTGATGGCCTATTTAGATGATATTTTAATTATCGGACACACCTTGGAATCAGCTCAACAAGGGGTTGCAGCTGCGGTCAATTTGTTCCAACAGCTTGGGTTCATTGTTCATCCAGAAAAATCTAAGTTCTGCCCCACCCAGGTAATTAATTATCTGGGGTTCCAGGTGAATTCCATTAGCATGAGAGTCACCATACCAATTAACAAAGTTGAGGAGGTAACACAGGTGTGTACAGATTTACTCAATACTCGTATACCATCGATTCGTCACACAGCTACTGTCATTGGCAAGATTGTGGCTTTGTTTCCGGCAGCCCGGTATGGACCTCTGCATTATCAAAACTTGCAGAGAGCCAAGATTGCTGCGCTGCGGCGGCACGCTGGTCATTATGATCGATCAATACAGCTGCCGCCTGCAGCATTGGATGAGTTACGATGGTGGGTTTGCCACATTAGTAACTCGTTTAAAACTATTATTGAGGCGAAACCGATGATATACTTACAAACTGATGCGAGCTCTGATGGCTGGGGAGCTACGAATCAGCATTCTAGTTGTGGGGGCCGATGGGATACCCTTGAGAATACAATGTTGGTATCACAAGGGATCAACTATTTGGAGCTGCTTGCAGCGTTTCACGGACTTCGTGCATATTGTTCCAAGATCTTTGGAGCACATGTCCGGCTCCAAATAGACAACACCACAGCGGTGGCGTATTTAAATCACATGGGCGGTACCAGGTCAGTTTCATGTGATAAATTGGCTAATTCAATTTGGCTCTGGTGTGTCAAGAGAGACATTTGGATTTCAGCCACCTATTTGCCAGGTGAGCTTAATTTTGTGGCGGACGCCAGGTCACGCAAGTTCAATGATAATATTGAATGGATGTTACATCCTGAAATTTTTGCAAAAATCACAGCCAAATTTGGGAAACCGGATATTGACCTTTTTGCGTCCCGGTTGAACCATCAGGTACCAACCTACGTCTCGTGGGAACCAGATCCTGGGGCTATAGCGTTAGATGCATTCTCGCTAGACTGGGGGAATTGCTTTTTCTATGCATTCCCTCCGTTTTGCCTCATCAGTCGGGTATTACGAAAAATTCAGATGGATGGTGCCAAGGGCATCCTTATCATACCCGACTGGCCTACACAGCCGTGGTATCCGATGGTCTTTGACACGCTCAGTGAACCTTGGGTCCGTTTGCAGGGTAGCCCAGAATTAGTTACTCACCCTGTATCAGGGGAGCCACATCCCTGCCATGGCTATTTAAATTTGTTGGCTTGCAGATTCTGAATCGGCCTTTAGTTGGATACGGCCTTTCTACCCGGACCATGGATACCATTGCAGCGTCGTGCCGAGAGTCTACAAGGCGAAGATACCGCTCTCACATCAGGAAGTGGGAAGCCTTCTGCAGCCGCTCTCGCATCACGTACGATGCTGTGACTATAACCGACGTCCTGGAATTCCTCGCGGGGTTGCACCATGATGAACACTTAAGCTACAGTGCCATCAACAGCGCCAGGAGCGCTCTATCATTCTACCTCAATATTGAGGTGGGATCCAACAAGCTAGTGTCCAGGCTCATGCGGGGTATTTTCAATACGAATCCGCCTACACCACGCTACAATATCACCTGGGATGTCAGGGTAGTTTTAGCTCTGCTCAGGACGTGGTCCCCCATGGAAGGGCTCCAGCTGGACAAACTCACCATGAAGCTGGTGATGTTACTAGCGCTGACTTCAGCACAGAGGGTACAGACACTCCATAAACTACGTGTCGACAGAATGATGTCTACCCCCACAGAAGTAGTTTTCTTTGTTGACGAGCTACTAAAGCAGCATAGACCTGGGTGCACAGGGCTGCAGCTGAAGTTCCCGGCATACCCCGCAGATGCTAGGCTATGTTTAGCCTCCCACATCCGTTACTACGTCAAGGTGACGGCAAGCATCAGAGTAAAAGAGAGATACCTGCTTGTCACTCATAAGAGACCTCACCATCGAGTGACAACACAGACGATATCCAGGTGGCTTCGAGTCGTCTTGGGTAAGTCAGGTATCAACACTAATGTGTTCAAATCGCATTCCACCAGGGCTGCATCGACGTCGGCGGCGAGGGTCATGGAGGTGCCCATGGACCATATTCTCGCCACAGCAGGATGGGCTAATGAAGCGGTGTTTCAGCGTTTCTACAACCGGCCCGTCGCTGCGCCTCTACAGTTCGCAGAAGCCGTATTAGATGCGGGGCAAGAACGTGGAGATGTCCCCGAATAAGGGGTTTTTGATTTGTTGTTAATAAATATGATTTGTTTTGGACTAGTATGACTAGGACTAGATTTGCAGTATGGACTAGTCAGCACGTTATTCCTCCCATCCATCCCTGGTAGTGGTGTGACAGCATGGACGTGGTCCAGGGCGTGTCATCACAGAAGCTTTGAAGTCTTCACGAAGTCACTCACGTGACTCCGAAATGAAATAGTAAGATTGAACGAGAACTTACCAGTTCGAAGGTTGATCTTTATTTCATGAGGAGTCGAAGTGAGGGATTTCGTGCCCTCCTCGCCCAACCCTCACTCACCTTCATCTGGTAATCTTAGTCGTTTTCATTCTTACTATGTGAAGTCATTTCTTTTCATTGGTTTCTGTGATTCCACGCCGCTACTTTGAAGTATGTCGAGCATGCGCGCCGGCGGGCTCTTCACGAAATCCCTCACTTCGACTCCTCATGAAATAAAGATCAACCTTCGAACTGGTAAGTTCTCGTTCAATCTTACTATTCTCTGCCACAGAAGGTAGTTGAGGCCAGTTCATTGGCTATATTTAAGAGGGCGTTAGATGTGGCCCTTGTGGCTAAAGGGATCAGGGGGTATGGAGAGAAGGCAGGTACGGGATACTGAGTTGGATGATCAGCCATGATCACATTGAATGGCGGTGCAGGCTTGAAGGCGGAATGGCCTACTCCTGCACCTATTTTCTATGTGTTTCTATAGGTTCCTCTAGCACTCTAACATTCCAGGCACGGACTACCCTCTGAGTGAAAACAAAGAAGAAAGTCTCAGCGTGTCCAATCTCTCCCTGTAACTCAAGTCCACAGGCCATGGATTAGTTTAGGGATACAGCGCGGAAACAGGCCCTTCGGCCCACCGGGTCCGCGCCGGCCAGCGATCCCCGCACACTGACACTATCCCACACACACACTAGAGACAATTTTTACATTTACCAAGCCAATTAACCTACAAACCTGTACGTCATTGGAGTGTGGGAGGAAACCGAAGATCTCGGAGAAAGCCCATGCAGGTGACGGGGAGAACGCACAAACTCCGTACAGACAGCACCCGTTGTCGGGATCGAACCCGGGTCTCCGGCCAGCATTGGCTGTAAGGCAGCAACTCTACCGCTGCGCCACCGTGACCCCCCTAGGTAACATCATGGAGAATCTCTTTCCAACTTAATGCCATCCTTCCCGTAGCTGGGCACCACTTCCCCTCTCTACACAGATGGTGTGATCTGTAGAAGCTGGGAACTCCCCTTTGCTTCACATTTCAGTAAATTCCAGTGTCTGGTACCTTACACTCCCAGCGTGTTTTTAAAGTTTTCTTTTAATTGCCTTCACTCATGTATGCTCTCAATGACCCCAGAAACATTCCATCAGCTGGCCCTCACTGTCAAATGGACATTTTTCTCCCCACATCTCTGGCGAAGAACACACAAAAGGACACAAAGTGCTGGAATAACTCTGCGGGTCAGGCAGCATCTCTATAGAACATGGATAGGTGATGTTTCAGGTCGGGAGCCTTGTTCAGTTTTGTGTAACCCTCGATTCTCCAGCATCTGCAGTTCCTTCTTTAACACTTTGGTCTACTCCACTGCGATATCTCCTCAAGGTATCCCTCCGGAGACAGTTTCACAACCTCCTCTCTAACTGCTCCCCCTCCGTGATTCCCCCTTCCCTCCAACTCACCGTCTACATCTCTCGTTTCCCTGATCCCTAACCAGTCTGAAGAAGGGTCTCGACCCGAAACGTCGCCTATCTCCTTCGCTCCTTAGATGCTGCTGCACCCGCTGAGTTTCTCCAGCCTTTTGTGTAACCCTCAATTCTCCAGCATCTGCAGTTCCTTCTTTAACATTTTAACATCTGGACCTACCTGATCTCCCGGTTGCTACACACTTCAACTCCCCCTCCCATTCCCACACTGACCTTTCTGTCCTGGGCCTCCTCCACTGTCAGAGTGAGGCCCAGCGCAAATTGGAGGAACAGCACCTCAGTGGTATGAAGATTAATTTCTGTAACTTCAAGTAACCCTTGCATCCGTCCCTCCTCACCCAAATCATACCAGCTTCAACCGTTTTGTTGAGTCTCATTGAAAAAACTGCAAAAATGAACGGAAAAGACTGCAAAAAGTAGTAACCACTGCCCAGCCCCATCATCGGCTCTGAGCTCCCTTACCATCGAGGGGACCTATCACAGTTGCTGCCTCAAAAAGGCTGGCAGCATCATCAAGGACCCACACCATCCTGGCCACTCACTCATCTCCCTGCTGCCTTCAGGTAGAAGGTACAGGAGCCTGAAGACTGCAACGACCAGGTTCAGGAATAGCTGCTTCCCCACAGCCATCAGGCTATTAAACTCAACTCAAAGAAAAATCTGAACTTTAATAACCCATTGCATTTTATATGCTTATTTATGTGTGTGTGTCTATATATGTATATATATGTATATATTCAATGGTATGTGGTCACACTAATCTGTTTTGTATTTATTTATGCCTACAATGTTCTGTTGTGCTGAAGCAAAGCAAGAATTTCATTGTCCTATCTGGGACACACGACAATAAACTCTCTTGAATCTTGAATCTCATTGTCTGCAGCATATTTTCACCTAACAAACAGCTAACAATGGCCTGTTTCCTTTATCATCGTTACTTTTTTTGCATATCTTTCATTCATCCGTTCTATATATCTCCACATCACCGTCTATATATCTCATTTCTCGTTCCCCTGACTCTCAGTCTGAAGAAGGGTCTCGACCGGAAACGTCACCCATTCCTTCTCTCCAGAGATGCTGCCTGACCCGCTGAGATACTTCAGTTTTTTGTGTCTATCTCCTGACTTTCCCAGTTCTGTTGGAGAGATATTTGATTTGAGATGATTGGGCATAATTTCACCTGCGCAGTGTATTTATGCTGTACCTTTTATCAAACGATACAGCAATCTGACACCGTAACACAAGGCTCCGTCCGACTTGACCCGACACAGTGCTATCATAAATGCTGCTGTTTCCTTGCTGTGGTGGAACTAAATAAAGTCAGTTACACATGCTGCCCCAGCTACACCAGTCCCACCTGCCCATGTCCCTCCAAACATATCCTATCCATGTACCTGCCTCAACTACCTCCTCTGTTCTATATGCCCACCATCCCCTTGCGTGAAGATGTTACCCCTCAGGTTCCACCCTCACCTTAAAACTGTGTCGCCCTAAATAACCATCTTCATTCCCTACAATACCGCACACATTGGTGTCATCAGCAAATTTGCTAATCATGCCTGCGTGGTACATTCTCATCCAAGTCGTTGAGATCAACAAGGATGTGGTTCAGGTCCCCGTCTTGGACACAACTGGTCCCCTGGGTGGGGTCTGTCTGTGTGTACACACACCCGGACACAGCTGGTCCCCTGGGTGGGGTCTGTCTGTGTGTACACACACCCGGACACAGCTTGTCCCCTGGGTGGGGTCTGTCTGTGTGTGTACACACACCCGGACACAGCTTGTCCCCTGGGTGGGGTCTGTCTGTGTGTACACACACCTGGACACAGCTGGTCCCCTGGGTGGGGGGTCTGTGTACACACACCCGGACACAGCTAGTCCCCTGGGTGGGGTCTGTATGTGTACACACACCCGGACACAGCTGGTCCCCTGGGTGGGGGGGTCTGTGTACACACACCCGGACACAGCTAGTCCCCTGGGTGGGGGGTCTGTGTACACACACCCGGACACAGCTGGTCCCCTGGGTGGGGTCTGTCTGTGTACACACACCGGGACACAGCTGGTCCCCTGGGTGGGGGGGTCTGTGTACACACACCCGGACACAGCTGGTCCCCTGGGTGGGATCTGTCTGTGTACACACACCCGGACACAGCTGGTCCCCTGGGTGGGGGGGTCTGTGTACACACACCCGGACACAGCTTGTCCCCTGGGTGGGGGGTCTGTCTGTGTACACACACCGGGACACAGCTTGTCCCCTGGGTGGGGTCTGTCTGTGTACACACACCGGGACACAGCTGGTCCCCTGGGTGGGGGGGTCTGTGTACACACACCCGGACACAGCTTGTCCCCTGGGTGGGGGGGTCTGTGTACACACACCGGGACACAGCTTGTCCCCTGGGTGGGGGGGTCTGTGTACACACACCCGGACACAGCTGGTCCCCTGGGTGGGGGGTCTGTGGGACACAGCTTGTCCCCTGGGTGGGGGGGTCTGTGTACACACACCGGGACACAGCTTGTCCCCTGGGTGGGGGGGTCTGTGGGACACAGCTGGTCCCCTGGGTGGGGGGTCTGTGGGACACAGCTGGTCCCCTGGGTGGGGGGGTCTGTGGGACAATACCCGCCCCCTCTGTCACCCTTTGTGTCTCTGTCGCTGACGTGCGCGCGTCCCCGACAGTCCCGGGCCTGACGCGCGCGCCCGCCTCCCACCAGTGCCGGGAGCGAGCGCGCGCCCCCGCCCCCGCTGCCGCTGCCAGCCGAGCCGAGCCGGGCGGGTCTCGGGCCGGGGAAGGCGGAGAGAAGCTGCGGCCTCTCGTCACCCGCCCGCCCGGGACCGCAACCTCAGACCCAGACACCCAGACACCCAGACACCCTGCTCCAGGCCCCAGGCCCCAGATACCCTGCTCCAGGCTGCAGGCACCGCTACCCCAGCTCCAGGCTGCTCCAGGCTCCAGGCACAATGGCCCAGAAACGACCCGCCAGGAGCCTGAGCGACAGGAACAGTTGGGGTGAGTGCGGGCGGGCGGGCGGCTGACAAAGGACGAGGGTCCCCCTCCTCCCGGGGACAGGGAGATACACAGCGTGGGGCAGGGCAGAGGGAGGGATGGAGGGTGGGATGAAGGGAAGGTGAGAGAGGAGAGAGGGATGG